>JAQIXY010000239.1:0-10555 GCA_034699165.1 Adoristes ovatus | reverse complement strand
TGATTAGAATTTTATAGTCAAACTATACAGGGGTATTTGTTTGACTATAAACATGCGTATAACTACAACCCCCCAATTTATTGCTATCCTTGATATTGACCTCAAATTCAATGATTGAGTAAAGTGAAGGTCTATTAAATGATTACATTATTCTGAAATAATTTTTAAAATATTTTAGGCAATCATTTTCCAACAGAACTCTGTATCGGATTATTCATCAATTGATGGAAACGCTGGAAGATTTGTGCCATTTATTAACGAAGACTAAGTTATATTTATATTGAATCTCATATTTGTTAAATTATTTCAAATAAAAACTTTTAACTTATAAGAAGTCATTATTTTAGAGACAGAGAGAAGTATATCCAGTAATAAGAATTGCATTCCTTTAAGACTTAATGATTAAGTTATTCTCCGATTTATTTAATAAATATAATGTATTTTATTTGAAACTATTTTTCTTTCAATAAAAAACTGAATTAAATTATATTTATTTAAGAGTTAATTAATTATATGTTTTAATGAACTTTAATGTCGCCATAAATCCTACTGACGTTCAAATATTGATTTTATATCTGAAATCTATTTAAAAAATCAACTCTAAAACAGTTTTTTGTCATTCACTTGACTTTGAGAGAAGTCGTGGAAAAATTTAATTCAAGTTGTTTTACAACAATTTGTAGACTTTTAGTCTGAGACTCGCCTCAAGTCGTTGTGATATTCTGACACATGTTTTGTCTGCACTCATATCAGTGAAGGCCGTCTAAAGATCTCATCCATTGACGTAAATCACGTACTTTAGAGGATATTTTTAAACACGATTTAATCATCGGATCATTTAGTCTTCAAATCATTGTATCATAAGTTCTAACTTATCAATAGGTTTTGCTCTCATAAGCAAAAGCTTTTAAACTATAATTTTCAATCAGATTAAGACATTCTTTCTATTATTTCATTACTTTATTTTAGTTTAGCTAAAAATTATTGACAAACAAACAATGGTTTAGAAACTCCACTGAAATACAAAAGAATTCGTAAACAAACTTATTTCGGAATTTCGGTAAAAATAATAGGAAAGCATTGAAAACACTATTTTTAAACAAAATACAGAATTTTATATAACATTTAAAAACTAGAGATAGAAGAAGACATCTCCGGATGTGTCCAATCATTGTGTGTCATCTGATCAGTCGGTGATTTACTTTATTCTAATTCTTTAGTTTATTATTCTTTTAATTCTTTGTTTAATTCCGGTTTAAATCATAATTTCCAGAATTAGGATTCATTTTTGGAGTTTATGTTTCTATTCATGTCTTCATTTTTGTTAGTTTTAGCTTTTTTTTCATCAAAAATGAACAAATGTTTTTTGATAATAATTTTATTAATCAAAATAAGTTTTTCATTAAAGTTAAAACAAAGCGATGTCTTCACTGATTGGAGAATCGGTCAAAAATCATCGACGAGAGGAAATGGAGCTTTTGCTGAAAGTAAGTGCTTTTCAAATATAATTAGAGGTCTTAAATTACTTTATATCAGCCAATATTTGTCAAAACATCAAAAAGAAATTTTGGATGGGCTCACATTTGTTAAATATTAGCAAGGTCGGTAGACTTAGCTGAGTTTAGGGGGTGATAGCTTGAAAGATATCTCATTATCAATAGCAGTCTTAATAAAAGAATTTTATCTAGTTTTTTCAAATTGACAAAAATTTCAGGGTCATTTCGAAATTATTATTGAAGTGAAGCTATTATATAATACTCCCTATTCATCTCTAATAAATACATTCCAATAAAGCTATTAAAAGAATAAAAAACGTAAAAACGGTGGAATTTTAATTATTTATGGATATCTCACTTCATGTATTGAGAAATTGGAAATTTGGCATGGTTAGCGAGTTTTCATCCAATTCATATACTGATTATTAGAGGGTTCTTAATTTTTAATTATTTATTGGTTTTGTTTCTAATAACTCTAAAATTGCAATTATATTCTATTTCTTTAGATATAAGATGTGACAAAAACAATGACGAGGAACAGTTCAGTGCAGTGGTAACACTTCCCGCAGGTTTGACAGTGAAGTTCATATGATTTATTCATTGAATTACTATTAATAGAAAATGTTATGTCCTATTACTTCCAGTAGGCTTTGGAACGGTTCCCGTCTTCAACGATGCCTCTAATGTTAACCCAAGTATTTCAGACCAATGTATTATTAAACAGACAGCTATGGGAGGAAATAAATTCTCAGTAAAAGTGTTAGACTTTGATTCGTGTGGTATTCAAACACAAAAGGCTGCCGACGGAGGCGTTTGGATGTCTTTGTCCGTAAGATTTCCATTAATCGGTTCCCTCAGAACAGCTGACGACGAAATGTGAATCAATTATTTGAATAGAATTCTGAATTTGTTTTTATAATAATTTAATTTTTTATGACTATTTCTAGAATAACATTAATGTGTAGACCACAGGATAGGGTTATTGTCAGAAATCATGTTTTGGATCTCAAAAGTCAAGTGTGAGTACAAAATATGAAACTTTGTCTTCAAATAATGAATGAGAACTTAGTTTTTCATTATTTAAAAACTCTTTTATAGTTTAAGTCCCGCCCGAACTGTATTCAGTAGTTCTCCACTTGATTTTGACTGCAATTTAGATATTTTGGTTAAATCAGATGACGACAACTCATTTACACGAATGATACCAAACGAAGATGTTATTGAAATCGGACAGGAATTACAAATGAGAGCCAGTGTTAAGGGCGGGGATGGTGTGTATAATATTGATTGAATGCTAAATTATAAAATAATATAAGTTACATAACGTATAAAACAAAACTGAATTTACTCTATAGGTTGGAAGTATGCAATGCTTAAAGATGTGACGGTTCATAAAGTCCTGCCCCTGTCTTCAAATAAAAATTTGGCCACATTTTCCTCAATCAACTCATTGAAACAATCAAATACAGACAGAGATGCAGAGAGTTCTGGATTCACTGGATTCCAAAAATTGAGCTCATTTTTCAGTAATTCAGCCGACAGTAAGAAAACTTCGAATCAAAGATTTGGTAAAAATACAAAAACTGTCGAAACTGTAGAGCGAGTGAGGCGTCAAATACCTGACGCAGCCTTTCTTGTATTGAGTGACGGCTGTCGTAATCCTGTGTTCCGTTCCATCGCATCCGACCATCCAATACAGCATTTGGACGACAATCTTGTGGTCAGTTTTAATTTTAAAGCCTTTATGTTTCAGGACTCAGAAGAGACCGATAACATTAGGATCACTGCAAAAGTTATTGCTTGTGTTGAAGAAGAGGATTGTCGACCAGTATGTCATCCAATGTTTCCACAATTATATGAATTCTATTTTCACTAACAAAATTGTCTTCATTTTAGGTCCGATGTATTGATGACGAAGAGTTCGGTTATGGAAAACGACGAAAACGTTCGCCAATTGATAGGCAATTGACTAATGGATCACAAATTAATGATTACTCAAAAGAAATCCAATTGAAAGTAGTTACGCCTCGATTCACATCAGGTATTGGCTATTATTCCCAATAATTAATAAATTCTATAATAATTTTATTGAACACTTTATTTCCAATTAAAGCATTCGTCAGTTCAGAAGCACAGCCAGTGATCACCGAATGGTTTGGTCTGAGGACTCAAGAAGACTGTCGTTTTGTTATATACCTGATTGGAACGATTGCACTGGTATTTAGTTTGGCCATAACTACTGCCTCGTCAGTCATTATTGTTCGTTCAAAGAGATG
Source organism: Adoristes ovatus (assembly GCA_034699165.1). Classification (NCBI taxonomy): domain Eukaryota; kingdom Metazoa; phylum Arthropoda; class Arachnida; order Sarcoptiformes; family Liacaridae; genus Adoristes; species Adoristes ovatus. The sequence continues at coordinate 6,783 of JAQIXY010000239.1, read as the reverse complement.
ACAAACATTCGGATTAATTAATACTTAGATATAAATGTATCGAATCTATAAATATTAATAAATTTTACTAATTCTGTATCGAATAAAACGAGACATAAATTTTCGATTATTTGTCTGTTTATTAAAAAGTGACAAACTTTCAGACACAATACAAATCAATAGATTTCCTGATTTCCTAATTAGAAATTTCAATGTTTTTATGAAATATAAGAATCGAATTGATATTAGATTTTTGATTATAATGAACGATGAAATGAGTGTTTTTATGCTAAATAAAATCATTTGATTTATCAATAATTTAATCACTAATTGTTTGGTTAATGAAATCGCTTTAATAATTGTGATTGTATTCAATCCCTGACCTCATCCGCGTCCTTATATCGGGGCTCATTCGCCACAAAGAAGTCATCGAAATAATTATAAAGATATTCAAATGTGGGTCTCTTATCCGGCTCTTTATGCCAACACTCGAGCATTATTTGGTATATACTGTTCGGACATTCAGCCTGTGATGGCTGTGGCATTCGATACCCCCTCTCCACCTGTTCGAGTACTTCTCGATGACTCATTCCTAAAATAAGAGATTGATTGAAATTTATTTATAAAACCCCTAAATAAAGAGCGTTATAGTGGTAATACTGACCTGGGTAGGGTACGCCCCCCTTTGTCATCAGCTCATAGAGTAATATACCGAATGACCAAACGTCTGATTTGCTCGTGAACTTTGATTTGTTAGCAGCTTCGGGTGCCGTCCACTTGATTGGGAATTTAGCACCGATTTGGGCATAATATACGTCTTCTTCTATAATGCGGGCCAAACCAAAATCGGCCACTTTTACCACTTTATTTTCGCCGACCTTTCAGAACGTGTTTATAGAAAATTATAATACAATTGTCAATAAAACAAGTGAATTGACTTAAAATACCAAAACATTTCTTGCGGCCAAATCCCTGTGCACTAGTTTAATGCTTTCCAGATATGCCATTCCAGAGGCTATCTGTGCGGCCATATCTATGAGATCTATTACAGTACAGGCCTCTCCTTCCGGATTGTTTCTAAGGTAGTCGAGTAGAGAGCCGTTACACATATATTCGGTGATAATAAGTAAGGGTTGGTCTATAGAACACACGCCATAGAGTGGAACTAATTTGTTGTGCCTATACTTCCTCATGATTGCCGCCTCCTGAAGGAATGCCTTGGGTGTCATTGTGCCCGGTTTTAGTGTTTTGATGGCCACTTCGATTTGGCCCTTAAACACCCCGTAATAGACTTTACCGAAATTTCCAGTTCCCAACTCTCGCTTCAATTCTAAATCTTTTCTATCAATTTCTTGTGTACAATTAGGGGGCGGGAGGGCGTGTTTAGGACAGGCCCTCACCAGACGACAACACAGACCGTTCGATGAATTAGAATAATGTGCGACTAAGTCTTGTAGTTTTTCGAATGAGCGCCGGGATGTGATATAGTACTCGCCATCGGTCTTCTCTCTGATCTTATAGTGTTTCACGTGATCCAACTTTATTCCATCGAAGTCTCGTATCGATAATGAAAATGCGCCTAAAATTTGTTTAAATATGAATATATTATTTAATTTTAACTCTAAACTGCTGTTTAAAAATATAACCTGAGCCCTGTTCACTGTTTCTTATAAGAAAAGTACCCCTCGGATAGTCATCTAATAGTAGCAGTTTTTCTGCTTCTCTTCGCGAAACTTTGCTGAAAAACCAGCTTTAAATCAAAATTTTTAATTAGAATTCAATTTTAAAAATTCTAATAAATATTAATATAATTAAAAATATTATAATTACTCTTCTGTTTCAATAAGATTGTTGACAATAAAGTTCATTGGTATGAATCCGCTCTCTTGATGATTTAGCCTGGATGCTAACCACCAGTCCGGCTCCTTATCATCCAATATAACAAGTTTTTCCCCCTTTTCAAAACTCAACTCTCCCTCATCTCTGCCCTCATATGAGTAGAGGGCGATCACAATTTTTTGTTTTGGCCCATTCCTCGTATTCTTTCGGCCGAGTTTTGTTGAATTAGTCGAGTTTCCATTCTGTGCTTTATAACTATTTTCAGGCGTTGCAGGCAATCCTCTATTTGGTCGACGGGAAGTGGCGATTGGATTAATACAATTACCCATTGATTATTAAAAACTCAGACAATATTATAATATTTTTTTATTTTCAATTAAAATCAATTCGAATCAAAATAAATAACATTTTTAGTGAAGAAATTATATGAATTGAACACAATTTGTATAACAGAGTATCTAATGATATGATATTTTGCACAATCGATAGGATGTTCTCTTTCCTGCTTATAATATAGTGTTTTTCAGAGAAAACCTCGGTTTCCGACGAATGAATTTTTGAATTTTTAATAAAAACTCATTTGTTTTTACTTCAATTTCATTATATTATTCGACATTTTAATGATTTCTGTTTATAATTATTTTAGAATTTCATTCATAAATACAAGTTATGTTCAATTGAATCCTCGACTAAACACACGTAAACTTTAAGCCTTTTTCACTTTAAAATCCAATGAAAGACATTCTTCCGGAACAGAAAGTTATTCAAAGAGTCAATCATTACATTAAATGTATTTAAAATAGTTTTTACAAAACTTATTATAACATTAAAACAATTATTTTACACAACTCTTCCAATTATTAATCAATAAATGAGTCAAAACGTTAAAATCGAAACAAATTTATTAATTAATATAAAAATGTTTTTACAGAATATAACTATTGAAACCTTCAAATAAAATATTTACTCATATTTTTCGTCCAAATTATCGATTTTTTCTTCTTTTACTTTTTCGAAATCATCTTTCAGTTCATCGCTATTTAGGGAACTATTGTCCAAATGATGTGAGTCTGTAATCCTCCCGAATATCTCTGTTTGCTGTTCCTCCTGTTGAACGGGTGGGTCGTATTCGTAAGAGTCATCAGTGGTCTGTATTTGTACTTGCTCAACTTCTTCATCGTCTATATCATCGTATTGTCCATAAGAATAGTTTATAATAAATATGAAAATCAAAACTTTTAGAAACATTTGTTTGGAATTTATATTAAGAAAATTAAAGTTTCTGTAAAAGAAATAAAATGAGAAAAATTGAAAGAATTTTGTGGTTTTTAAACATTTCCATAAATTCTTATTAATCTTAATAAATGTTTTACTTTTTGATAATTATGTTTTGATTTATAAAATAATTAAATAATACTAAAATTCAATTTATTAATAGAGGAAACAATAGTTTATTAAGTAATGAGAAAATAAATTAAAAATATAAAACTCATTGTTTGATATAAATTAGTTAAACATTTGGTGTTTCCGTTAATTAAATTTAATAGACATTAAAATATAATTCAAAACCTCTTGGCCTTAATCACCCATTAATGTAGTGATAAATTAATTTTTTATTTAATTAAAATATTAAAAATGCTTAAAAACATAAGAATAATTAACCACTAATATTGTGACAACAGTGACATTTAAAGGTCTCGACACTTAACGGTATATTTTAATCAGGGATCACAAAGGTTAGAGGGGGAATAGGGGAGGAGACTTTTTCAAAGTTTCTCTCAAACACTAGAGGGTAAAAATCCTATGGTCCCCCTTTGCTTTTTTCATAACTTACCAAAAATCGGCCCAAAAGCTAAGGGGGAGGAATATCCCAAAATTTTTCGAATCAGGGGGAGTTTGGGCTATTCCCCTCCCTTTGGTAACCCATGATTTTAATTAACATTTTTAGTGATACTGTATTCGTAGATTAGATGAAGTGAATATATATTTTGTTAGTCGTCTAAAAATAAAATTATATTTAGTCCCGGAGTCACTAAAAGGTTTAATTTCCTTATTTTGAAACAAATATTTTATTGAATATAGTTTTCGAAATAGCATTAATAAAAATTTAAGAAAAATTATATTAAATTATAATTTATATAATTAGTAGTTATTATAACAAAATTCAAAATCAATTTTAGATAAAGAGTTAAAATTTTGAGAACTGAATGAGAATTCAAGTGTTTCTTAATTAAAGTTCTTATGAATTCCAGACCAAATTGTTTTGATAGAACTGAATGACGACTTCCGGACAATTGATATTCGCATCCTTTGCTTTAACCAGATCTGCCTCATTCGTGTCCACCCATTTCATTAAGAATACCAGTTCTCCATTTCTATTGTCTGCGCCTAATATTCTATCGGGTCTGAGGCCCCGATCAAAGCCAGTGTTCGGTCTATTCAGTGATCGATCGTCTGTTGCGTCCAAACCATTGCGCAAAGCGGCGAATGATATTCGGGTAGATTTAGTGTCATTCGAAGCTCTTCTTTCATTAATATATTGCTGTTCTTCGAAGTCTGCGACCACGTCTTCACAGAATATATTAGCGATGGGTTCCCAAGTGTTGCTGTGGGAGGGATAGCCTTTCCATTTAATGAGATATTCAACTGAACCGTTGACCTCTCGTTTGTCCACAATCTTCTGGACTTCATATGTTTGCGATTTTTGTCCGTTAATTTTTTGACATAATTTTCGTGACATTGTTTTCGTTTATTTGATTTATATTTTAATTTAAAACGGTTTAATTCAGTGATTCACACCCTTTAGACTATTAAATATTAATTGATTTCAATATAAAATGTATTTATTGTTTTGTTACAAAACTTTTGTGTGAAAATGATTTGAATTTAAGTTAAATTTATTCGTCAAAAACATTTAAATTCTTAGCGCGTTATTAGTTATAATATTAATACTTAATTAAAGCACTTCTACTGACAATTCCAATGCTATTTCGGGGCAAAACATCGACAATAAAAATACGCGAATCTATTTGTCTGATAGGCTCTACTCTATCGTTAATAAAATTAATTAAATCCAAGTCTGAAGTGTCGGCGCCTACTCTTAATACAGCAAATATTTTAAAATAATTGTTTAATTTATTATTTGGAAGACTAGTTGTGTCTAACTCTTCGTCCATATCTTCGCAATACATTCCAATAACACAGGTGTCGATGACATTCGGGTGCGACGAAAGCAATATTTCCAATTCGTTTGGTCTTAATATCTGGTCTTCAATGCATATAATGTCCGAAACTTTTGATTCGACATAAATATTGCCCTCATTGTCATAATACCCCGCGTCGTTTGTCTTGAAATATCCGTCTTCTGTGATGTTTTCAGATTTTATTTCACTTTTATCTTTAGATATATATCCCGGACTCAATTGTTTGCTTTTGACACAAATTTCCCCGATTTGATGGGCTGGCAGTGAATCGCCAGACCTGATGTCAATTATTTTCAATTCATTTCCCGGAATCAATTGGCCCACAGAATAACCATTGCGTTCATAGGCTTTACTTTTATATAAACACGATATTATTCCCGACTCTACTGTTCCGTAAACTGCAAATAAGAAAATAAAAATTTAGTGCACTTATAACCAAAGTTTCGATAATAATGATTACCCCCTCGAAAGTATCTACACTTAAACATATTCTCCACTCTTTGTCTTAAATCATTGTAATCATCAAACACTCCAATGTGTAAAATCTCTTTAACACTCGATATATCAGACAAGAGGTTGACTTCATTTTTGATCATTAATTTAATATCCGATGAATAGAGTATTAATTTAGAAACTCTTAATTTCTCAATACTATCCAAATAGTAATCGCTTTGCGAATCAAAAGAGCCGCTAATTATAACAAATTTAGAGCCACTGATCAATGAATTAATGAAAAGAGAAACTCCAAACAGTCTGTCCAATGACACCGATATTATTATATCTTCTTTATCGTTGGCTAAAATGTCATTGTTTTGCATTTGTTGTATTGAATGGATTAGATTTGAATGGGTTTTAGCCACTGGTCTACGAATTCCATCGTTTGTGCCTTTAGTCAACTCAATCAATGCCAGATCTGTACTATTCCTTTGCACAGGAATTTTGTTAGTTTTGTTCGATTCATAATTTAATAAAACTTTAATATTCGGGAACTTATTCACCGATTCATAAGTTTCTTCGGCGACAATAAATATATTCTATAATAAAGATATTTAAATAAATATTTTAAGAAATAGTAATACTTCTATAAAAATATACTTTGATTTGTGAAAAGTTTTGAAGTAGTTTTGTGGCAATGTTTTCGTTGTCTTTTCCACAAAACAAATATTTAACGTTTAGTTTATTGAAAATGTTTTCGATTTCATCTGAAATTAGGGTAAAAATTATTCAAATAATTCAATTAAACTAAATTTTTTTACCGTAAGTTGATTTTTCATTAATGAATAGACAAACCCCTCCGGCGCTCAACACAGAGATGAATCCAATGGTTTGAAAATAATGATTCGGACAAATAAAACACACGATTTCACCACATTTGAGCTCATATTCGTTAAGTAATGCGTTTGTGATTACATGCGATAAATCATAAATTTTCTGACCACTCAATGAAATATTATTCTTGTAATCAATCTGTGAGTTTAGAATTGTTTACATTTAAATTTTCGTCAAATTCTAGTCATAACATAATGTTCTCAAATATTATAAACCCAATTAACCGGTGAATAACTTCTAATAAAATTACTCGAATAGCACTCATATTTTGATGACTTGAGCATCACTACACAAATCAGTAAATCGCATCCTCGTCCTTCAGCCTCAAATTCCTTTATCAAAAAATTCTAACATAATGTCTACGGACAAGCACTAATGATAGTGAGAACCCAAATACTACTCCAGTCATCACCAAGTTTTGACATAATGGCTA
>JAQIXY010000238.1:0-10562 GCA_034699165.1 Adoristes ovatus | reverse complement strand
GGGGTATAGCGTACTCCAGAATTATTTTTCACAGGGGGGGGGGTAGACCCACCTGTACCCCCTTTCGACATCCCTGAGTGAAAGTAACTTCAACTAAATTGGGAATAATAATTGATCTGGAATTTAAGAAATTTGATTATGAACAGGGTCAGTCGACAACGAAATTATTCATAATTATTATAACGTTTAAGGTAAGTGGACACATATAAATTGCCACTTGCCATATACAAGAGTCTATTGACAAATATTTTCATATCATCTCTACAATCAGCATCACTCAAAATATTATCATGCAAACATTTTATATCCAATTCCGATTTCTTCACCATATCGAATACAAATTGCATTGTCACCCATATATCACAATTATCTCTTTCATTCAGTAGTGCCACCGTATTAAACATAGTATCTGTACGGCCCTCACAATATCTTATCTCTTTTTCATACGAAAACACATCATTGACATAGATGATATGAAGAGAGATTAATCTACATAGCTCTTTTATTCTAGGATCATCCCATTCGCTATCGTGTAAATTTATATTTGACGCATATTCTATTAGTTGAAAACATGGCCAAGCACCAATCGATTGTATTCTTATCTATTAGTTGAATTTTTAATAAAATTTAATTCTACGTTTATACATTTATACAAAAAAAGTAACAATATATATAACAAATCATGTTGAGTTTGCCAAGGATAGGTTCGAACATCTAATAATGGGTATGGGTGATAAGATTTCAAAAGATCTATATGATGTTGGACGATTATTTATGTCAATTTTACTTTGTGATATGTTTTACAAATACAGTATATATTCTTTAATGGCATATTCTTTAATAGCAGAATCCTCTAATAGCAGGTCAGATGAAAAGCACCTTATGGGTAGTACAATGGTTAAGCTATTCTATCAGAACAGATTCTTTAATAGCAGAAATTCTTCAATAGCATATAACTGTGAAAGCACATGTAATACAAAAACATTTCTATAAGAGCAGAAATTTCGGGAAAGGTCTAAAAATATGTAAAATCAAGGTGTGTCAAGGGGACAGGAAATCAAATCACTGATTTAGATTGCTAAATCACTAAATATTTTTAGGGAAAAATGATATTTATGGAATTTGATAATTTTGATTTAAATCTAGATTAATCTTAAGTCGTTTATAAGATATTCCAACATACTGTCTATAGACATACAATTTTCGGTCTTATGAAATTCGCAAATACCCCATGACTTTTTAGCCTATTTTGAAAAAATTAGAAAAAGCATAGGGGGAGCCAAGTATCACATAACCCGATGATTTGAGATAATTTTTTCAAAATACTCCTTTTTATTCCCCTTAACTCGGTCGTACTTGGTTCTCCCTGGTCTTTACATTTCTTATATCACATAATAGACTATAAATTATCAAATGATAAGTTAAAAGTTATTTAAATTACTATAAAAGAGGATATTCCGCAATTTGTGTTTAGTCTTGTTAGATATTCTATAAGAGCAGAATTCTTTAGTAGCAGATACTTTTCCTGGCAACAAGCATCTGCCATTGAAAATATAGACTGTACTATATTCCCGAAATGCCTAAGTTCCTCGATGCCGGGAGGGAAGGGGGTTATTTTTTTGCGATCAGCTAGGGGGGCCAGAAGAGGGTAAAATGGCGGATTTTCTCCGATTTTTCAAAGGGGGGAGGGCCAGGGGTGTATATTTTTGGGGACTTCAAAATGTTCAAAAATCGACATTCAATATCACAGAGGTGGTTTTAAATCCATTCCTTTCTACTTTACTACATCTAAGTAAATCGTAAATATTTACCTCTTCCATTTCCTCGATACCAATTTTAACTTTGCTCCTAATAACATTCAATTCTTTCATATAGCCATGGATCCATAGTCTATATGCTTCAACAAGTCGTTGTTTCTGTTTATTATTATAATCACTACAAATGGAATCCAAAACCACATAATAGGCTAAATTATATGGTCTAAAACCAGTCAGGCTAACATGCTCATTAGAAGTAATGCGTTGAAGAAGACTATAAAATTGTCCATATATTAAGTTACATCGTTCTTCATCATAATGAACATCTCCTTCAAAAGTTTCAGTGTGATCGTCCAATACAGCAAACCCATACATAATTTTAATTAGATTTTCGAATCTCTTCATATCAGAACAGTATGGGAAAAAATGAGCAGAAAATGCCACTGAACATTTGGATAATTGAGCAAGCTTATCGGGAAGACAAGATAGTTCTATATACCAATCGGTCCACTTGTCACAAATGTCTCTATTCTTAATCCACATATCATTACATCCGATTTCAAATATTGAATTGAACTCTGGCACTGGATATAACCGCTTCTTTTGTGACCATTTACTTTTCTTCATTTTACCTATTGAAAGATTTATATGTATTTGCTATCAATGAAATTATGTTCATAGGTAAATTCTTTTTAAATGGTGATTTTTATCCATTTCATGAGGTTATTTCAATATTTCTTTCCAAAATAAAATTCCGTCTTATTTTAAATTTACATCTGATATTATTTATCAAATAAACCAGTGAATCCCAGCTCCTCCCTAACAATTTTGTTCAAAATTTCAATAGCGCAGAGGTTATACACATAATGAGATCCAGTCTTAACAGATTTGATCTATGATATACTTGCGGAAAATGCTAAAATAGATAAATTCTTGCGAAATTAGACAAAATTCTATTGAATTCTTTTTTTAAATGTTTAAATCTGCAATATACGGCCCACCAACAAAAAATTTGGTCAGTTTCAGTAAAAATAAATTATAGGGAACGGGGAAGAGATCACCAAGGTCCAAAATGCCAGATGGGTTTCAAAAAACGAGGCTAGAGGATCTTTCCCGGATAAAATGTCTTGCGGACTTTCAAGTCGACTAATTATCACAGAATTTGATTTAAATGACGCGCGTTAAATCCGGAATATCAGGGTATTTTTTCCACGAATATCTAATTGATGGTTAGCAGCTGGTTATCATTAATTTAGAATTTTTGCGAATTTTAAAGCGACAACAAGCTGAAAGTTGCTGGGTATTATGTCATTGATGACTCAATTTTATAGTGGCCGAGATATGCTTTACTTTTTATACTTGAAGTTCTTGCAAATTATATCTTGTTCTGCATCTTGTTCATCTTTTTCATTTGAATTAATTCTTCCATTACAAAGTAACGGAATTGAAACATATGTATCTTAACAAATATTTCTCAAGTCTTGCCCATTAGTAAAAATGAATTCAACTGTAAAAGATGGACAAGCATGATTTGCAAGATTATAAAGTTAAAAATTTAAGTAGACATCAGTGAAGTAATCATTGGCAGAATTGAACAAGCGGGTTTCGTTCTGCCGGCCTTTTAAAATTAAAATTTGGAATTGAATTTTTTTCTAAATTTTCCAGCAATTCTTGTGCCTTAGTTAGATATTTCTATTACTGTATGTACTAAAATATTTAACATTAGAGTTATATCACTACAATTATAACTTGATTTGAATGATAAAATAGCATATTGGATCATAACCAAAATTGTGTGTGATATGAGAATCATCTCTTTATTGTGCCAAATGATCTGTATTATTTATAACTTACGCCAAAATTGTCCAAAAAATTGTTTGATTTCAATATATTTCAATAATAATAAAATTGTCATCAGGATTAACAAATAAATAACATCATTTTGAAACCATATAGCTGATTGCGCACTGAAATTATAAATATTCATGTTTCGAAAAATATTTATTCTGTTTGTTATATGGATACAATATAGCGTTTAAAATGTGATTGAAATTATTAGTTTGATTGTATTAAGTAGAATGACAGGTGTCTGATAAAAATGATCAAACATTTCAGGTTTTACATTCTCAATGACATTTCTTTTTATTTTCACTTTTCTTCTCGAATTATAGTTATTTATCACCCCCTGAACAGTCACTATAAAAGTTACTAAAAAACCACAAAATAGTTATACATTTTTCTCAAAAACCGACTTTTTTGGTATCAAAACAGTTTTAAAATATTTTATTTCAATATAAGTGGACAAAAAACGATGAATTAATTCATATTCCAATCAAATTCGAAAAATCAGGTTTTTAAATAGCGCATGTGGCGACATTTGATCCCAAAAATCAGAGGGAGCATATATTTTGTCTTTGTGACAAGATTTATTTTTCCTATAATCCCCCACACCCCATAAGGTAGGCTCCCCTAATCATAAGCAGTCGACCCGAACATGGAAAAAAGATTAGCAATTTACTAATATGATTTACTCTCGGTGACGCGCTGGCTTAACACGTCACTCTATCCGTAATATAAGAAGAAAGTGTGGGTGGCCTAGGTCCTCGAAGTTAGGGGGAATATTTTCCAAAGATTTTGAAAATATTCCATTATCGAGGGGGGGTCGACAAAAGATCTAAAATGGTGCCTTAGGCACTATTTTAAAAGGGGCGGCGGTTTTCTCATCGGTTTTACATTAGATCACAGAATAATTATTTAAAAAAACTAAAATAGTTATTGATTGTTGAAACTGTTAGTTACCCTTTATTTTCAGTTAGAATAAAACTTTGCTAAAGTTACCCTTACGACATGATTGGCTAAGTTCCCAAGCCTCGAGGCTCTACTATTAACAGATAAAATAATTATTTAAGTTGGTTTATTTTACCCTGATCATAAGATAACATATCCTTCACGCATTTTACTCGCTCAAGACAGAATATCACTGATAAAACGTTAGTTGTTTTATTTTATTCGTTTTTAGCAATGGTCTTCAGACATTTTTGAACTTGGTTTAGTCTATATTCACAATTATATCGAATTGTAGAGCGATGGTAAAAATACCAGGTTTCAATCGAATAACTATTTTTATAGTTAACATTTTATATACACCCTCCTCTACCCATCCTGACACCTGAATTATATTTATCTTATAGATATTATATTAATTACCTTTCCTATACCTCTCTTTTAATCCCCCAATACACCAAATGCTACCTTGGTTTTAAATTATCATATCAATCAAAAATTTCATATTAAATCGATTCGAGAATTTCATATGATTTTGGTATATTCCATAAAATGTTTATATTAATTAAAATTTACAAAAATCATCTTAATTTTAATATGTGCTCTCATAACAAGATAAACCTAATTATAAAATTTATTAATAATTGAAATAAATGAAAGATTAAAGAAACAAAAGATAAAATTTTTATTAAGAATACAGACTATCGCAAACAGAAATGACAATTAATTTGCACTTGTAATTTATAAATTATTTTTTCAAATAATATTAGTAATAAAGAAATAATATTTTCCCTATTTTACTGTTCGAAAACCAACAAAATCGTCAAAAATTATATTGATCATTCAGTTATTTTCAATTCTGAAACTTATCGTTTCAGAATATGCTTAATCTATTTAAGGTATGTCTAAAGCACTTCGGTTTATAGCATTTTTATATTTCATCACGATTACAAAATTTGATTTTATATGGTCTTGGAAAGGAAAAAAGTAAACTAGTTGGGTCAGGTTCCAGGATATTCTTGTTGCCAATTTCATTTTTCAATTTGATATCTAATTCCATTGTTTGTTGCAAAAATCGAACTAGAATCAAAAACAAAAGAGCCAAAGATAGTTGTTCACCCAGACACACTCTACGTCCTACACCAAATGGTATAAAAGCAGCATGTTTCTTTGACATATAGCTGTGATTATCATCTAGAAATCTATCTGGATTGAATTTATTTGGATTAATCCAATATTTATCATCATGTAGAATGCTGTTTAGATGTACGATCACAATCGTACCAGTTGGCAATGTGTGTGAACCTGAATGAATTTTTAAAAATTATTTTAATGAAAAATTGAAAATACCAATGTAAAAAATTATATGGTGATCATGAATTATTTTCAATTGCAATAAATATCTTACAAGGAGGAGAACCAAAGTTGCAATCGCAATTTCACGCATATGGTGATGCTCAGGTTGATATTTTATTCTACCAAAAAAATTTATAGCTGCTGATGACCCTCCAGTGAAGAGTTATGATTAATTAAAATTTGCATACTTTAAGACCTATTCAACTATCGTCCGTTTTTCAACTCTTACTAGCTTTTGAATACTGCCCAAAATATTTATGTACTAAATATGTGAATAATTTTTTAAAACCAATACTATTCGTCATGAAAATTTAAATAAATTTAATATTGGCTTAAATATTTTAAGCAATATTTGAAGGGAAGTAAGAGATATAAACTGGATGATAGTTAAATAGGTCTTGAAGTATGCAAATTTTAATTAATCATAACTCCACATAGGAGGGCTAATAGCCGCTATAATATTTTGTTTGCATAATATATCACCCTAAACATCACCATATGCGTGAAATTGCTCAAATCGATTGCAACTTTGGTTCTCCTCATTGTTAATGAAAATGTAACTTCAATTAATATTTGATTTGTGATAGATGTTTAATTGTTTCTACCGAATTCTCAGCTAAGACGCCATGGCGTCTTATATCAAAGGCAGGGATAGCCAAAGTCGGCCGGTCTAGGGGGTGGGGGTATAGGAGGAGGTATTTTGAAAAAATTTCTCAAAATCCTGGGGGAGGGGGGTATAGGGGAGGTATTTTGTCGGACCCAAGAGTGGCGGCCATAAAATGCAAAATGGCGCAAAACGGGATTTTTGATCTAAATACAGCCTAAAATCGATTAAATTGAACATAAATGGCTATTAGATCATGATTTACATCATATTTCAGCGAAATATTGTCGAAAAAAGAGTAATTCAAAACCGGTTTTTGGTAAATGCCATTTTGTTACTCCTTTAAAAATCAAGGGGTGGGGTATAGATCTCGAGTCTCTAAAACCTAGGGGAGGGTATTTCCCGAATTCTCAAATATAGAGGGGGTATTTGGGCTATACCCTCCCTTGGCTATCCCTGGTCAAAGGTTTCCTAATTTTTGTAGATTTCAAAATAGCATGGCATGTTATCTAGGTAGTACGCCGCCACCTCTTAGAGATTAAGATATGACATCATGCCGTGATATCACATATTAATAGTAATGAATATGAAGTTGTTTTAAAATGAATTTTTTCATTTTATTGTTAGAACATCATATGTTTTGGTTTAATTTTTGATATTTGGTCAAAACTGGGTGTCGTGCTACCTATTTGGTACGCCACCTTCTCTAACTAACTGAGGCAATACGCCATGGCGTCTTAATTGAGAGAATCCGGTAATAAAAGGTTTTAATAATTAAAAGAATAATAATATGAATCCATTAATAATAGTAATGATTATTACCGATTTTGCAATTAGATGTAACTTTATGTGGAAAACTAATTGGTGTCACTTCCCTGAATCGCATTGCTTCTGATATGAATGCCATTACAAAATGTAATTTATGCCGATCCTCATTCACTGGCCTTTTATTACCCAGAATAATTTCAACTTCATCCTTTAATTTTTTCTGATGTTCAGGATAATATGCTAATAACAATAAAAACCATTCAAATGAAGCCAGGACTGTAATTGTTCCGGCTGCAAAATAATTTTTTACAAATTCAATGGAATTTACTTAATTATTGTACAATTTTGTTATATTTTATTTGTATTTACCCACTGATAGATCCATTAGGATTGCATTCAAATTATTATCTGTTAAATGAATTGCGGATTCTCTCTCTTCGGCCACGGCTTCCAACTTAGCATTAATTAGAATATCACAAAAATCTCTTAAACTATTTTTGTTTATTGACTTTTCGTGATTCGCATAAATTGTTTTACTCATTGCAAATACGTTTTCATAAGTATTCTTATATTTTATGAGCGGATTTTTAAGTATTAATCGAATGATTGGTAAGAATTCCCATAGAAATAGTTTATTTCCCAAATCATTTACCCAATCAGTAGTGAAATATTCAAAGTCTTTGAATTCTTTGTCATCACTTTTAAACCTATTTATAAATGAAATTCAATTTTAAACATAACAAAATATCTGCAATGAAAAGTGGGTCTAACGTTTCTGTAGAATAGGTGTAGCCAAGAGGAAATAACAAAAAATCATTCTCAAATTGAAAATGGTTTAATCTGATATTTTTAAACTAGATACCAGTGATGCGCAAGGGGCTATAACCCTAGTGACCCCCCTGTGATTCTAGACGAGTCCACATCCACACGCTACCCGCGTTGACTCACCCTCAGGAGAGAGAAACGGCGCCGAAGGCTTAGTTTTTTAAATTTTTCGGAGAGATCCACCATAATCTTGCAAATTTTGCTAAATTCTTGTAATTTTTGGCCAAAATTTTGAAGATTTCATCGAATAATAGCTAAATTCTACTGAATTATTGCAGAATCCATTGAAATTCGGTGAAATTACATCAGTTTTATGCAAATTAGGTGAAAATAATTAGTTTAACGTTATTTTGGTAGGCCGCCATTCTACCCCAGACTATATATCTCCCCCTGGCAAAATTTTCAACGATCCGCCATTTTAAATCCTGCTTTAACCACCCCCCCTCCCCCATAGCTTCCAGGAAAATTAATCAACCGTGTGGTTTTTGACTTTGCGCATCACTGCTAAATACTGTCTTTTCTAACTGATATTCGTTCAAATATCATGTAAATCTAAAATGAATCCCCTTATTCATCACTTTCTGATACGAAATTATGATAAATTGGAAATTCTTTTGTTTTTAAAGCCAATAAACTGGTTATTAGTTCAAAATAACAAGATAATTTAGCCAAAATTTTGAAATGCTTCCTTGTTATTACCCCCTGAGTTTTCATATTTTCTTTGTTAAATCACTCTACTGACTTGATGAGCACAGCGCTATAGATTATTCAATAAATGAATATGCATAAAAGTAATATTATGTCTTTTACAGGTTTATTCATTTATTATAGCTTACTTTCTGCTGAATATTGATGAACTCATCACATTTTTAAAAATTTTGTTATTAAAACAGCGTGTTGAAAAGTATTTTCCGATTCCTTCTTGCTCCTTTATCAAATTTAAAGTTTCGTCAACATTATCACATGCTAAATGTGCGAGTGTTTCTGTTTTTAAGTAATTTCTTAAAAAGAAAATCTGGAATCAATGATAGTTTATCTCCCCTTGATAAATGTTTAGTGGGAGGAATGATGGAGAATCATACAGATAAACGGTAGTGGTGGTGATTTTATGTTGTTGTGGTGGTAGTGGTTGATACTTATAGGGTTAGTGGAGGGGATGTGTATAGTGGAAATGAATCTATAATCTCCAACTTCTTCGAAGCGGAGATAAAATAAAGCAATATCTTTTTCCTATGATTCGAATTATATAAATTATACCTTAGAGTTGAATATGAGACTTTTCTCAAGCATTCATATTCTGGACAAATGTCTAATAATGGCATTGCGCTATGGTCTTCATTATTTACAATATTACCTAAATGAAATATCAAATTATATTTACGTTTCTAATTGTATATTCATCGAGAATTCTGACCGAATTGTGTTTCAACTCTTCCATTGCACTCCTTCTTACTATATGCTTGTTTGGCCAGATCAATGTCGTTTATCAGTACGAATGGATAAGGGCCAAACCAAACAGTTATCATTGGCCCATATTTATTATACAATTTGATTATAACTTGATTCCAATTCAGTTCAGATTTACGAAACACTTTTAAAAATAAATCCAATGAAATATTGTATAATATGAACAAAATTATAAAAATGATCTTACAAAGGATATTCCCAATAACTGGTAGTGGAAAAGGTCCTGGTGGATAATTGAGTATAACATTATAATAAAATCTGAGTATATAAAATAATACCACAGATAGAGTTATGAAACCTAATATTCCTAAACGCATATAAATGTTATAATCGAAAATATTTAGTTTGAGCATATTAAAATTAATATAAATTTTGCAAACTTCAAAAAAGATTTATGATGAAATTGTTGACGCTGTTATTTTCTTATATGCAGTTGATTTCTAGTGGAATTATTGCAAGGACAAATGTCGTACGAATACTTTGATTTAATCTTAAGAGTATTTTAAGAAAATTTATAAATACTGGCTGCGATATTAATCCAATATTAATTAATTTAAATATTTCTGAACAGCACTTTAAGGATATAGTTCAAAGATTCTAAATTATTCAATTAAGCGGTTTTCTGTTAGCTCTGGTCTTAATATAGGGATTTTGACTGTAAAAGTTAACTAAATATCAGCTTAATTTACTCATTAATTGCTATTATAGCTTACTTTACGTTTAATAATGTTTAAAGAAAAAATGTATTATGTTTCAGTGATAATATGTTTTATTAAGTTTATATTATAATTTTAGTATTTAATTTAACATCATAATAATGGATGTGCACAGAGATTTAGCCATTGGTTGGTCTTCACTGACATATAGTGTTAAACCATTTTCGTTAAGTAAATCTAAAGTCGTTTTAAATCAATTGTACGGTTGTGTGGATTTCGGCACAATTACAGCATTGATGGGACCGTCCGGTGCCGGGAAGACAACACTATTGAACTGTATTTTGG
>JAQIXY010000237.1:0-10562 GCA_034699165.1 Adoristes ovatus | reverse complement strand
GTATACCTTATGTTCGCACTAATGATCACAGTTTAGAAGAGTTAACCCAAACCACTGTTCACAACCAATCTATTGCTCTCTGGCCTTCTATTCATTAATGATTAGCTAATATTATAATAATTGTATTGAACAGTGTTTGTTGGCTCACAGACGACGGACAGGGCTTCTCATTGCAATACCCGATGATATCACTGCACGCAATATCGCGAGACTTAACTAACTTTCACTCCGAATGTCTGTATCTTATGGTCGAAGATCCCAATTGTAGTGACACTGAATCGGGTGAGTCTCGGGTGACGACACAGTCGTTGCTATTAAATCATTTAATGTCTTAAATATGATTCGTCTAAAGTTGTCGGTCAGTCTATTTACCCAAAACATAACGTTATTTCTCTGATATAAAACACTTATATTAATACACAAATTAATTAATTAATAAGAATTTGTTACAAAATAAAACTAAAGTTGAAAATAATGTAAATTATGGCAAGAGTTTGAACTAAAGACTCAAATTGACCTACAAATTGAGTTAACCTATTGATTAGCTCTAAACCTTAAGTCGAATAGTCTTTAGTTCAAACACTTGCAATCATTTACATTATCAAAAACTTTATTACAAATTCTTAATTAATTAATTAGTCTATTAATTGAAGTGTTTTATGTCATGAGATTATCGTATGCTTTGTAAAAGTACTCTGTCGAACAACTTTAAACGAATTATGATATAGTCTTAAATTGTGATTAATGTGTTCACCAATCAGTTGAGGGTTTACTCTAATAATGTGACTTTTATTAACTTATACTTTGAATTTAATTGTAATTTGAATATAATTTAAAACATTTTGTGATTTGATGGGGAAATAAATCAGAAGGACTTATAGGACTAGACTTTACTAAATAACTTTGAGCTAACAATTGTCTAATAAATTCTATTTTTTCTCTTTTTTTATCGACCGTTGAATTGTTTGGTCAATATTTAGTTAAAGATTTAATGATTTTGCAACGACTTCAACAGTGTTTGCATTCTTGTGTCAATTTGTGAATATAAGACAACTTTTAATAAATTTAAAATTAATATAATTAATGCTATAATAACTTGATTGAGCTATTGTGGCAATCGATGCCTTCTGTTGTTATTTCTCGACCAAAACTGACTGATTATATGTATGAACTGAGAACCCAATACTATCTCTACTATTATTGCAAATCTATTCGATAATTCGATTCATATGTGGTTAAGTAATAATTCGCCAAAATTTGAATATAAGTCGCTTTTATTGAATAAAAGTTCACTTTTGACTCTAAAAGAGTCAATCTATGGTTCGACCGGTGCTGTGATGACCTCAAAACTCCATTACCTGATCCACAACGATATGGTTAACAAACCGCCCGAAACGGACACTTGCGGTACAAACCTGACGATTAAGTGCGAACCCGACAGCCCCTCCAGTGGTGGAGATAACAGTGTTGGCGAACCAGAGACTGAGTTCATAAGTGTGCCCACATCTCCCAGTGCTATAGTGGCCATGGGTTTAGATTATGATAATTCTGCCGACAATTCTGGCTCCGAATGGATCGGCAGAAGTCCTGAGGACTGCGACAATCGGGAGGACTCACCCCCTCCGACCTCTATTTCTAGAATTTCATTTTCGAATGTAAACCTTCACTCATCCGGACTATTGACGGGTTCGGCAGAAAAGAAAACAATAGAGTTTTGTGTTGTGTGTGGGGACAAGGCTTCTGGTCGTCATTACGGCGCCATATCCTGTGAGGGCTGTAAGGGTTTCTTCAAAAGGAGTGTTAGGAAACAACTGAATTACGTCTGTCGCGCGAATCAAGACTGCGAAGTGACTAAACATCACCGAAATCGGTGTCAGTTCTGCAGACTTCAGAAATGTCTTCAAATGGGAATGAGAGCCGACCACTGCCAGCCAGAACGCAAACCCCTGGCACTCGAAGGCAGTGCCAGTGCTATACAAGCAGTCATAGCGGCGGCAACTAATTCAACGCAATCAATGACTTCCCGTTCATTCACTAACACAACCACTACTTCATCGCATCGACCAATCCTTCCCAGAAGTGGTTCGTCTTCGACACCCGATATGTCCAATATTTTTGATAACCAAACGGCGCTCTCTTTAATGGAAGCGACGGTCAGTGGCTCTAACTCTGGACATATGGCGCACAGTAGTAAACCAAATGGAGACTTAAGTACTTTAGCCAATGTTGTCTCCAATCTTATGGCACTAAAACACGTGGCCGTCGCGGCCATGAATGCAAACACTGCTAACGATAGGACAGACATTAGTAAATTAGTTCGAAATGTTGACGAAACCGGTGCTAACAATGATAACAGTTTTGAAAAAAACAATCCAAAAGAAACAAACAGTGCGTCCGATCGACAAAATCTGATGATTTCGAAAGCGGCGTTCGATATAATGGCCAAAATAGCCTCGGGTTCTAAATCGGGTTCAGAACAAACTGCTTTCCTCTTCGGTGCGATGGATGCCGTGTGCGGACAAAACAATGAGACGGAGGACTTGTTTGAGATCGAGGGCCCACTCCTTACTGACCAGCACTTCATCTTTAACCTGACCCCTCCCATAGCCGGCGCGTCATTTCTGTCTCTGCAATATATATGTGAGTCGGCGTCGAGACTCCTATTCCTGTCCGTTCATTGGGC
The DNA here is from genome assembly GCA_034699165.1 of Adoristes ovatus. Taxonomy (NCBI): domain Eukaryota; kingdom Metazoa; phylum Arthropoda; class Arachnida; order Sarcoptiformes; family Liacaridae; genus Adoristes; species Adoristes ovatus. Next base: position 7,879 of record JAQIXY010000237.1, on the reverse strand, counting down.
GCAATCGATATCTGCATTTCAATTGATGTCAATCGATGTCCAGACTTCACTCGTGAGGGGCTGTTGGTGTCAGTTGTTTGTGTTAGGACTGGCGCAGACCTCGCAAGTGATGTCTTTGGCCACTATTTTGTCGGCAATAATAACTCATTTGCAGACGACTCTACAACAGGACAAGCTATCACTCCAAAGGGTCAAACAGGTGACGGACCATATCTGCAAATTACAAGATTTTGTCAATTCGTTCCAAAAACTTCAAGTCGACGACAGAGAGTACGCATACCTTAAGGCTATTGTGCTCTTCAGTCCTGAGAACGCAGGCATTGGACTTATGATGAATAGCAGACAAATTGAAAAATTTCAGGAAAAGTCTGTCCGCGAACTCAGGCTTTATATCAATGAAACCTATTGTTCATCAGATGAGGCCAGCGATCGCTTCTCTAAACTCATTCTACGACTCCTTCCGCTCCGGTCTTTACTGCCAACCATTACTGAAGAGCTATTCTTTTCGGGACTCATCGGATGCGTTCAAATCGATAGTATAATACCCTATATTTTGAAAATGGATGCAAACGAGTTCACTCATGAGTTCATGTCATCAAATGATCGCTTGAATAAAGTCAAGACATCGGACAACACATCGCCTTCTTCTTCATCCAAATTCAATAATTGACGACTCATTACACCAATTGATTCACTGATTCATTGCATTCTCTAATCATTAGGAAAATTGTTTTATTTTTTTGCGTTTTTTAGTTCTAAATTAAATACATTTTTGATTTCATTTTCATTTATTAAATCAAATTAAAATCGTTTCAAAACATTTCAGTTAAAAAAACGTTTCAGTCATTAAAGAATACATTTTATTACAACTTATATAAAAAATTATATTATTATTAATATTAGAGTTGATATAAATTAGAGTTTTTTTAAAAATGGTTTTTTAGAAATGATCACTAATTGTCTGTACAGTTGATAAAAGTTTGATTAACTTTAAAAGATTTTGTTGAAAAATGGCTTTATTTCTATCGAATGAATGAATAAAATATTTTAAAAGTTATTTAGAGTTTAAGTCAATTAAATATATTATCTTTCAGTCGATGAAAACGATTCGCGAAATAATGAAATTCGTTTCGTCGCCGAAGACAAGAGTCGTCTCGAAATGATGTTTAAGTCAATGTCCGAATGCCAAGCACTACATCCCGACCCAAATGATTCGGTCTCTGAAGAGGAAGAGGACGACAATGAAGAAGGAGAAGAAGAGGACATCTATGAAGACGCAGAGGGATCGGCGGACAGAGACATGAATCAAATGAGTGGTAATGTTTATGATGTGGCCGCGGCTGAAGACTCGCGCGGATTGCCATCCAATCAAACCGATGACAATTTCGCGAACGGGGACTCCGATGAGGCCATGGAAGTGATGGGACAGTTCGATGACGCAGAACCAGAACATTAAATGCTCTCTAATTCTCTCATCAATTCGTTTCTCTAATCATTTGAACACAATTTCAGAAATCATTGAAACATTTGATAATTATTTTTAATTATTTTTTCTATTCGTTTCAATTATAGTGAAAAATCTTTTTGTTTTCAATTCAATAAAACATTTGTTTAAAAATTGTGTATTTATTTGTTTTTTTTGCTAAAAATATTTTTGATTTATAATAAGTATTGCATTCAATTAAACTCCAAATTCATTAAACATTTATAAATTAATTTTCAATTCAATTCAGAACTTTGAAACCAATAAAGTCTTGTCCCACTTGGCCTCACTTGGCCTCACCTGCTCTGCCCTCACTTAACCCGACCCACTAGTACTCAAAATCTCAATTTAGGCCAAACTTGCTTTGGATTCATGCGATGAAGTCTGACCTGACTTTTGTAAACTCTTTTTGAGGTTAACTCGTCTTTAATGCCAAACAAGTCGTAAAGTGAGAAAACATTTTATTGTAACCAAAGTTTGCATCACTTTATAGCGCACTCGCAGTTCACAATCGGAGTTAAAAACTATGTAAACAAACAATAAGTGAAAAAAATTGTTTAATAATATGTCGAAAACGAATAGTTCGGCCAAATATTTATGGCGAAGAAGAAGACAATTATACGACCAAATGATTCGAGTGAACCATTCGGGAGAGTTGGCCGCAGACAGAATATATTGCGGACAAATGGCTGTATTGAGGAATGACCCGAAACACAGTGGTGTTGTCCAAGAGATGTGGGATCAGGAGAAACACCATTTGAAAGAATTTGAGAAATTGGTTGTCAAACATAGGGTCAGAAAAAGTATTTTCGAACCGCTTTGGAGTATTGCCGGCTTTGGTTTGGGTGCGACCACTGCTCTGATGGGACCCAAAGCCGCGATGGCCTGCACTGTGGCCGTAGAGGACGTCATTTCCAAACATTACGACAACCAATTAAGACAATTAATTGAAGACGACTTAGAAGAACACAAAGAGTTAATCGAAACAATCAAACAGTTTAGAGACGAAGAACAACATCACTACCAGACAGGCATCGACTTTGAGGCCAAAAATGCTTTCGGTTTTAATATCTTATATACCGTTATATCGAACGGCTGTCGACTCGCCATCAAAGTTGCCGAAAGAATTTGAATCAAATATATTTTGATTAATTAGTTTCAATCAATCAATAATTTAATGTCTTTTTAATGATTTCATATATTTTCTAAATTATAATAAAAAATATGTAAATATTTAGACTAAAAGTAGTTTTAATTCAATGAAAAGAATATTTGCATGTATCAAATTTCTATTTAAATTAATTTAAAGCCCTGACGAAGACCTAAGCACTGGTCGAAAAGTTTTGGCTATTATCTTATTTAACCATTAGATCCAATAAAAACTTATTTTACTAAAAGAGTTGAATTTTATTCTTACAAATATTTGCATTAGTTTTATAGTTCGAGTCAATCAAATATAAACTAAATATTTTAAAATAAATTTAAACAAAATATGAAAATTATTTATAAATGAATTAACGATTAAATGACCACTTTTTTTGGTACTTTTGGTGAGAGGTATACGCGAACCGGTTTACAGATTTCAATAACCAGACTGTCTTCAGATTTAGTGCTTTTAATACCCGTGCCTTTAGTAGTCGATGAAATCCATGTTTGAGTTGCTGTCAAAGTTGTAGAAGAGGTATCTCTAAAGTCGAGCATAAGCCCAATCTCTACGGGACAGGACTCGGCCCAAACACCATGTGATAAGAAGATTGTAGTCAACAGTCGATATTTGCTGACTTCAGACTCTTTGGGGGACTCGATTAGACGAAAATCATTCAATTTTGGCAAAACTACTTGTATTTGTTGGTCCGGGTATTGAATCTAAACATAAATAAAAATTAAATTATATTTTTGAATAAAACCTATTTTAAAATTTACTTTAATTCTGATATTTTTAATGTCGTAAACATTTTCGATAACAGCATCAAAAGGTAGGCCAAGAATAAGACCGGCAGTAAACTTGAGAGGAGTGTCCGATTTGCCGGTCGGTTCGTTAATTGTGGCCGAAGTCATGCGAAGTCGAATCAAATCGGAAAATGTGTTTTCGTTTAACATTATATCCTATAATCAAATTCATGTCTAATAAGTATTAATTGATTTACAGTATATTAACAAAAATTCGCACCAAATCTGTGACCAATGATATGGAAGTTGAGAGGAATAACGGTTTCAATACTCGGGCAACAGTTCCCGGTTTGGGCTCTTCTAATAAATTGATTTCTTTAATCATTTTGACGGTCAGTGAGTCTGCGTTTAAGTTGTTTTCGAATAACAATTTCTCTAAGTGTTCGACTTCAGAGATGAATGCGTCACACAATGCGAGCGCAGAGGCATTGCTTCCATGAATTATTGCAATCAATTGTAGTGCCATTGCTTTGAGTCGTGTTTGTTGTATACAAACCAATTGTATTGGATGTAAGCCATGGAAGCGATTGACCAAAGAAAAGGTTGTACTCAACAACTGATGGAATATAGAGTCAAAATTGAGTCACAAATTATGCAAACAATTGAATACCTGTTGTATTGCCGCCCGAAATGAACTCGACTGAAGCGCAGACAACAAAAAAGTATTGATCCAATTGTTGTTCGACAATATCTGACAATTAGATAAATTTTATTATCATTTTCATTAAATTATATAACAACTCTCACTCGTCTTAAAGACATCTGGCATTGAAGGTATGAGCACAGGAATCGTGAGGCCGCAGACAGAGAGGGCTGCACTTCACCCAATTGTTGCAAATCTCTAAATAATTTTGGTTTTAATTAGATTTCAAAGTAAAATATATGAATAAAGTTATACTCAAACCTCACGGAGTGGTCGAGTATTGCCGATTGAATTTGATTTGAGGCGTTCTCGAGTGCAATAACATTCCGAACTCTTTCAAAAATGCCGATAAGGAATGCGTGCGATCGGGACTGACCTTTGCTTACAATTGATGAGTTGTCACACAACTGGTCAGAATCGGCGCACAATATCTGTAAATGTGGTACTAATGCCGGATAAGTGTCCCTCAAATAGAAGTAATGACGCAATTTATGCTTTTCGAAGAGGTCTATCATTGTTGTGCACTCTTTGGCCGCATTGAACACAAGTATCAAAATCCCTACGTCTGAAGAATTAAATATATTTGAAACTTAAATACGATTTGACATTAATATAATACAAGACTCACAGCCATTGTCTTCGAGAGATGTTTCTGGCAAATCGAGGAAAGGGTGAATTCCAAGCAAATCAGGTACGAGTGGGAGAGTCAGATATGGATGGTTTGATCCGAGTTTTTTAAAGCACTCCCAAATCGAGTTCTTGTCATTTGGATATCTCTTCATATTTTCCAATAGATTAACAATACATGTCTTGAGTGCTGTCTTTGAAGACAATTTACAATTTGAGAGCATTGTGTGAAGTGCTTCGCGAATATCAATCGAAAAGTCCTCCAAAACGGCTAATATTATCTCGATTTGGTCTTCTCTTAGAACAATATTTCCGAGACTTATCTGAGTTAAGCACTGAATAGCCTTAAGTCTTATGTCTTCGATCTCATCGTTGAACATATCAACCAAAAAATCGAGGGCTTGATTCGCAAAATTAGGAAACAGTTGGGCCAATTGGCTCAAGGACTCAAGTGTTGCCATTCGGACCTCTGGTCATATTATATTACATTACATTATTTAATAAATAAGTCCTAAGATTCTATAGTATTATAATTTACCAAAAAATTCGTCTTCGAGGCCGTGTATGAATGCACCGCACGCACCGATATTCATCAGATTGACTGTGTCGGGACAGAGCTCTTCGTGTGGTGCGTCATCGGCCCACTTCTGGCCACTGGACCACTCGCCCGTCTCGTATGTCTCTCTATGCCTTTCGTGCGCCGATTTCTTTTTCTGCGATAATATAATTTTTTTTCAATATTTATTCTTTTATTAATATTTTTTATTTACCCTTAGGTTTGACATAAGTTTTTTGTCTAAAGTTTGTTCTAAAAAATTTGGACTAATGTGAGTGAATTGACCCTAAAGTAAAATTTAATTCAATAATTAAATTTAAATAAAATATTATTGATTTTCTATAATAGTAACCAAAAGTAGTGCCGACTCTGCTCTGACATTCATTGACGGGTCGTTAATCATTGAGCAGACTTTGGCAAAGGCGTCGTCCGCTAATCGAATTTGTTCGGCGCCGTCATTAACACAAACTAAACTGAATTATACAATAATTTAATGAATATTATTTAAGACTAAACAAAAAATTAGGTTAAATACCAGTCGCCGTAGTGTTGACTCACAACCAAAAGCAGTTTTATTGCTCTAATTCGGGCGCATTCGTAGTCATCATTGAGTGATTCACAGAATTCGCTGTAAAGACTTATATCCAATTTAACGCCTCTTTCATGAAGTCTTAACTATTGAATAATTTTTTTAAATATAAACAAATGAATAAAATATAATTAAGTAAATAATTCCAGAATTGAAATTAAGTGGAATGGAGTGGAGTGGGGCTAAGATTCGCTAATATATTATACGATTGTTTTTATAAAGAGTTACTTTGATTTAGTAAAAAACCCGAATCTAATAAGTTATTAGTAATAATTACTCTTTCCTTCATTGTATGAGAGGGTCTATAACTGGAAAGTCTGTTGACTTTTATTCATTAAATTTATTCCAATGCTTGAGATATATTGCAAATCAAACTTACGATTGAAGATAAAGCTGTTGAGCGGACTCTTGAGTCGTGGTAATGACTGAAATCCCGCAACAGTTTAATGATTGCAATGCACTCGACCTGAATGTAACTCAAATCGGGTTTCGATGCGCTTTCGCTTAGGTTTTGATTAATTGGCGCCAAATCTGCTAACAATGAAAGACATTCATTCTTCACGAGATGACTGCCACTGGTCTGCAGTGAATGTTTGGCGCATTTCATTATATTTAGTTTGTGTTCATAACTGATGTCAAACTTTTGATCCAATTTATGCAAAGTATTGAGTAGTTCTGCGATCACTATATGTGAGGACTCGTTCTTCAATAATAACAACAAGTCTTCAACCATTGAATTAATACCAAAGAGATCGACCACTGAATCGAAATTAATTATCAACTCTTTGATGGCCGCTATGTATGACATCTTCACAATCGAATCACGACTTTTATTCATTTTGTTCATCACTTTCTTATATATTTGTTGGCAATTGTTTGCATCCATTGATTCCCGACTTCCTCTTTGAAATAAATTGAATAATTCCGAGACATTGACCGCATCTGAACTCAATTTCAATAATTGACTGATTTCTTCGACACCCGTTTGTGACCGATTGGCCGAATCGTCACAATTCGTCAGTTCTTTCTTTGGTTTTCTTCCCAATCGAACCCTTTTATGCTTTGTTTGAGATATTTCTTCCTATTATTTGACAATAAGTTTATTGAATCCAATTATATAGTAATTGTCAGCATTTCATACCTGAGTCGATGTCTGTCCATATTCTGCGAGCGCTCTCTTCTTCAGATGCGCTGCCATTGTGTTCGAAGTAATGTCTAATTCAATCGAATTTAATATTCAATTTGTTTACAAAACAAATGACTGTTTGTATACAAATTGTATAAATAATGAAAACATTGCTTCACATCTCATACAGTAAGTAAGGTTGTAAAGTTGAAATTTGCATTTGAAAGTTTAGTGGAATTTCATGACATTTTCAGCTAAAAATAAATGTTTCACTGACATTTTCATTTCAATACATATTTTTAAAAATAATTTTATCATTGAGCTCAATATTATATGAATATTCTGTTGAAATGCTGGGTAAATCATCTAATCTCTTGTCAAATTTGGTTAAAAATGGTTAAATTCTAGAAGATAGAATGGTTAAATTTAATAAAATATTAGGTATATTATGGTGTTTTAATCTTTCAATGAAAGTTTCACTGACTTTCATTAATTTTTAAATTTCATGAAATATCACAGCCTTAGATGTAAGTCATGTAAAATGCACACATAGTATGAGTCAAATATACCATTCTTACACAAAATATATTCTATTACCATATTCCTCCACATGTACCGGCATGCCGATGTAAAGTGAATGATGATGGGCTGGAGTACCCCGGGGTATACCGGCATGCCGGTATAAATGAGGTCAAAATAGTGATTTTTTAATTATTTCCCATTAAAGAGATATGAAAGGGGTCCACTCTTTCCTTATTGGTTGATTAGCGGTAACTCTACCACTGCTGCCTTCTCTCTATTGCCAATTGAAATGTTCCGACTATTAATCGCCTCTTTGCCACCACTTTTCTATTCTCGCCGTAAATCTGACCACAAATCCTTCCTCTCGGCTCCTATTCGCTGAT
>JAQIXY010000236.1:0-10563 GCA_034699165.1 Adoristes ovatus | reverse complement strand
ATTATATTTCTGTATATAAGTGGGTAAAAGAATATTCTGGAATTCTCGTAAGAATAAGGAAGTGTATACCATAAATAGGAATTGATCATTGATAGTTGATAAAATAATCTAGTTTATTAATTAAAAGATATACAGTTTATTATTTAAAATGAATTTATAATTCAAATAGATTTCAAATTCTATTTAATGAATGAAATTTACTTTTGAGTTCCTAAAAAATTCTTTTATCCCCTGAAATCATATTAATTTTTTAAATTAAAAGTTCGGATATTCTTATATTAAAAACATATATATTAATTGGAAATCCGTTTCATTTTTCTGATAGAAAACACATAATTTATACCCTAAAATCCCGCGTATAACGCGCGCGTTATATGAAGACAAAAGTGATTTTTTCGAAAATTGATGGGTGCGCGTTATCTGTGAGCACTTTACTGCAAATTAAAATTGAAAACATCAATTTACTTCTATATTTATTTTCAGTTTTATAGTAAAAATACAATAAGGATTTAATTATTCATTCAAATCCTTCAAAATCTCTATATATAAATATTGATATTTGAAATAATTTTCATTCAAAATATACTTTTCTCAATCTTCTCTTATTGGCTACTATTTCATTCACATATTTATGACCAGTAAAACACTTAAATCCAAATCGTTATCTCAGGAATGCGTTTATCACTCGATTTAATTATTTCTCAATAAATGCAAGTATTTATTTGATTTCAATGCGCGTTATACGTGGGGTGCGCGTTATCTATAGGAGAATTGTTATTATAAAATCTCGAAATTTTCTCTTCTGCGCGTTATCTGCGGGTGCGCGTTATATGCGGGATTTTAGGGTAATAAGTTTTAATTATTATATATTAATCTTCATTTAAATATTTAGAGATTTTTCTTCCCGTAAAAAAGTTTTGTCTTTAACTGTGAATAGAAATAAATATTTTAATAACATTTGAAGACTTGAGAAATGGATTCAATTCATTATATATTTTCAGTTACAGGAAAAATACCGACGATTTGTAAGCTTAACATCGATTCTTAATATAATTTCACAAAATTCACTATAATTTACTAATAATATCAATACTTATATTATATATTGATATTAATTCATTGAAAAATGCGCTTTACTTTTCAGATACATTGTATACCTAATAAGAAATGCCGAATACATTAATTCTTTATATCTGACAATAAATTCTATATTAACCACATTCAATGGAATCAATTGATCTGAATATATCATAAAGGCCATGGCTAAATTTATAATAATTATATCATATTATTTATATGTCACTGAAAATTAATTACCAGATTATTTAATAAACAATTGCATAAAGAATATTCTTAAAATATTCTTAATCTAAGCTACAATTGAAACATAATTTGTTACTTAAAATTTAAATGTTTTCAACAATATGTAACCACAAACAAGCTATATTACATCTCCCCCTTCACTGTCTTCTTTATGTATAGGCCATACGTAAAATATGTGTCACATTAGTAGGGGCAGCAGTTTGGAGCTCTTTCAAGTGCCATCTAGTGATTTCAATAATTTCTTAACATTGTTTACAGTGCTAGGAGTTTACGGAAAGCACTAGAGGGCACTTCAAAAAGCTCGAACCTTCAAACCCTTACTCATATACATCGGTGATGTAGGCAATCAATATAATTGCCGAAAACCTTTGCCAATCAGTTTATAACCAAACATTATTTGTGAACAAAATAAATCTTACAATTTTTTAATTATGTTCCCTCATAAGTAATTTCAACAAAAAATGTCTAATTTAACAATGGTAATTCTGTTCTATTAATATTGGACTATGTAAGAATAACAGCATGATATTTAAATGATATTGCTTATATTTAATAATTATGCTAATGTATAGAATAATGTATTTAAAATATGCCAGGGTATGTTTAAAATTGTGTATTTAAAATACATTCATTTAACACGTCATACATTCCAGAATTGAGTTCTATTAATATTCTCAATATTTTATTATTTTATTTGTATTGAAATTTTGAATAGAAATCAATTCTAATGTATTAAATCAAATATTCTGCATATTCTATGAAAACAATAAGTTCTTTAACATAGAATTGTTTGTTATTCTAAATACAAATTCTTATATATATTGTCAGTTTTTTATTTTTATTAAATATTTCATTTAATTATTTACTGATTTGTAATTAAGTTTTCAAAAAGTGTTTTTCTGATATGTTTTGTAAAATATTGAATACATTTTATGTTTGGATTTCAATAAAGAATTTATTATTCAGACTAAAAAATTGCTTTTTTGCATAACCTGTAATACAAGGATGGCAAGGGTCGGCAGAGCCAGGGGAAAATAATGGATATATTTGGGAATATTTCTATCAAAACCCTAGGAGGAATAAAGTTCCTTCGGTTCCCCCTATGCTTTTTCTTAATTTTAATAAAGAAATCAAGGAGGGGTATTTTTCTATATATTCCGAAACAAGAGAGTTCATGCTAATAGCCCCTTTGGTTATCCCTGCTGTAATGATTGTATGTCCGAGAGTGATGACCAGGAAAAGCAGACAAAAGTGTCTTATATTTTAGATATTAGTCTCAAAACCTAATAATTTAGACTTCAATCAAGCGTTCACTCGAGTGATGAAAAGCATTTGTATCTAAAAAAAGTGATTATATAATGAGTACTTCAAAAAAGCAATTGTTATGAAACGACTTGACTTTCCTCATCGAATAACAAAAAATAAAAAACAAACAAAAAAAGCTTAAAATTCTTCAGATTTAACATTTGTTTTTGAACCGGATATTTGAGCTAACATTGAATTCTTATTGTATAGGTCTTAGACAGTGGGGGTAATTGGGCTATGCTCCTCTCTTGGCTTTCTCCGTGTAAAACAATTCAGAATTCTTACAGAATTATTCTTCCTACATACATAGTTATATGATTACAAAATTACTCTTGCTCAATATTTTTCTGGAAATACAAGTCTAGATATTGAGGGTTGAAATCCTTTGTAGTTTGTTATAAAAAATAATCAAAAATTATATAAAAATTCGTTGAAAACTAGAAATTCTTGCAAACATAAATCTAGGCGTAGGGGGGGGGGGGGGGTATATTTGATATATTTAATTAGAGCTAAAGTTATTTAAATAGCATTATAACAACTTTAAGAACACACATAATAAATAAAGCCATTGTCGACATTAGTGTCGCCTCTTATCTACTTTTTAAACTATGTTCAAAATTATACTTGAAAATTCTGATTTCTTTCAAATTCTTATTCAAATTCATATTTTGGTAAATTCTCAAGGAATTTATGGATATTCTTACATGCTAAATTTTATTGTGCTAGTTTATTTTAAAAAATATTGTATAGATATAAATATGTATTCTTGTTTGATTGTTATAAATTCGATACTGTATTAATTATGCAATTCCCTTGGTAAAAATATTCAATATTACCAGGGTGTACAACTATAGCCTTCAATTGACTTCATTATTACTTTCAACCATGGGCACTTCACTATTGTACCTGTCTACTTTTAATTCCTTAACCAGATATTGTCGCAGAATTTATTTCAAGAATATTCTTATTTATTGTTTAAATGTCTCTATTTTTTGAAAATAAATATTATAAACGAATTTAATTTATTTTTTAATGCAAATTATATTTTGTTTTTATTAATCAATCAAAAATATATGGAAATTAACTTAAAAAATCATACACTTATGGCAACAATTTCTAAATTCAAATAATTAATTAATTGCGAGAATCAATAAAAACAAAACTATTAAAAATAAAATTAGAGAAAACACTTTACAAAAGAGAAATAATTTATAAATTATTATTACATTTGTATTACAAATCTCAACGAAATCTCATTGAAATTCTTTAAATTCTAGAACATATTCTTCAAAACATATGACACAATAATTATTTTCACTTTTATTTACCGATTCATTGATTTATTCAATTTGTTTGTCACTAAAAAGTAGAAAAAAAATTCATCAAAAAAAACAATTTTTTAAACAATTTATTCCTAATATTCTGTGGTCTAAACTCATGACTTTGCGAACCCTGTATTGCCAACCCAGGGATATTTAAGTGGACAGGGCTGGCATGTCTTCAAAAACCGGGGCCCACTCTGCGAACCAACATTACAAATGGTCGGGTGTAGACAGGGTTGCGGGCGATTCTGTGTTTGGCCGCACTGCCAATTAGATGACTTATATAGCTCTTGCACTGGCTTTGGATTCCTCATCCACTGTATTGCCTGCCATTTGGTCATGAAGTAGACGTCTTTGTTTTTGAGTATCTCATCGATAACCCTAATAAAGCCCCTCTTGTGGTGCTCTGTATTAAACCACGCGCTGTGAAAGTATAGGCCAAATGGGGCTCTATTAGACTGATAGTGTCGGTTAAAGTTCTTCATTATCATCTCGACCACCCCGTTCTCATCAGATGGATTACTGCAGGCGTCGCCCATTGAACAGCGGCCACCCCTTAAGTCCTGCCACATAACCATTCCTATCTCCCAAAAGCCTGTTATTTAATATAATAATAATTTGATTAATACTTTGTTATAATATCATAAAAATTACTGTAATTTTGTTTCAAATAAATAATTTTTATTATAATTTGATATAATTTTTAAGAATTATTTGGTTTTTTGTTTTGTTTTATTGATAAAATATGGGTTTTTTTCTTCTTCTTCAAGAACTGGAAGTTCGCTGAACTTAAGAAGAATTATCTTTTATTTTCTTTAAAATTTATAGTAAATTATTTTTTTTATCAATTTGTTTTTTTTAATAAATTGTGTTTAGAAGCGGTTTTTCCGTTTGAAAAATTGGTTACAAATTCATATTTTTCTTATTTTTTTAATTTATATACTATAAATAAAAGTTGTTTTACTTTTATGAAAAAAAATATTTTTTTGATTAATTAGTTTTAAAGTTTCTATTTATTACTTATAATTTTGAAAATAAATATATACCTGGAAATGATTTTGTAGGACAGGGAGCTATCATACATTCATGATTAGATGCAAAGTCCAGTGTGAAGGGCCAAAATGGGGGGTTGTTCTCGAATATAGGCATGGTGGAATCGTATGTAAAATTAGCCTCGTACAACATTTCGAACTGCTTATTACCCCCGCCCTGAAGGAATGGGGCTCTCATTCCACGTATGTCTTCAAGATTGACACCACCATACAAGTTAAGTATCTCTCTCTGGCCATTGATCTCCTTATGCCACTGGGCTTTACTGAATCGCTCACCAAAACTATGACTATTATTAATAAATCAAACAAAATAATGAATAATATGTTTATAAAAGAATACACAAAACAAATGCTAAGAATTTATAAATACTTAAACATTAAATCAAACTTTAAGATCGAAATATTTGCTTAAATACCCCCAGACCTGGGGCTTAGTTACGACTACATTGGACTGCAATTGTGTTGAATCACTTACGTTATAGAATGTGATGCCATTTCATGACCTCTGGAGTAAAGTGACTGCACCTGTCCATAGTCTGTCCATTCGTGCGACACATAGAATGTGGCTCTGATGGGACATCCATTAGGGTTAGTGCGATGGGGTTTGAATATGTCTTCATATATGTGCCAATTGATGTCATTGATTGCATCGTCGAATGTAATCAATACTATTTGTGGCACTTGACTGACAGGCAGTCCCGCTATTAGTCATCACAACAAACAAGAGATAAAATGAATTAATAGAAAAACAAATAAAATCATTAATAAAAGCGTTAGTGAAATGTTTGAATACCTGGTATATCAGCGCCGGAACAGAAGCAGTCGGGCAAACGACATGACCTTTGATTACAGGCCACGGCATTCGAAAGCGGTTCTGGCGTTCGATATATCGGAGGCGGTCTTTGAGGTATAGTCTCGTGTCTTACGGACACTAACTCCGGTTCCAAACTATATTCTGACTGCACTGGAACTGGATTTATGGTTCGGGCGTTTGGGTTAATGCGCCGCTCATTAGTCGTCGGATAACTCGGTTCTGGATTTTGAATCCTTTGGCGTTCAGTTGTTTCACGTCTAGGAGTGGGTGTCGTTGTCCGGGGTATATGTGGGGTCACTGTCGGCAGTGGACGTCTATTATGATCTATAGTTCGTGTATTTGAGTATCGATTGGATGGAGGGGTCTGTTGTATGGCTGGTATGCGCTGAAAGTCTATCTGATCATCAATGGGTATCTCATGGACTTGTGTTCTATTGTTAACAATTATATGAATCCGTTGTCGAGGAGTTCTTGTATTAGTTCTTTGCGGTTGAGGTTGTGGTTGAGATGTTTCCGATGGCTTCGGGTTATTATTATTATTATCTCTAACATTAAAACCTGTTGTCAGCACCTGATGTGGTAATTGATTATATTGTTGTTGGCGTTGTGTCGGCTGATAACGACTGTTCCCTCTATTAAGTGTCTGCGGAAGTGCTAATTGAGTTCTATTAATCAAAATGATTTGATTTGGCGATAAACCTCTTCTGATATTTTGTTTGATATCACTATTTATTGGTTTAATGAATACATTCACGTCCTCTTCGCCCGGATTATTATCGGGCGCTACCAATGAGAACAGACTTCCCGGTCCATCATTCAGATGAACGCCTCCGTTCTCATCAATAATGGCAGTAATGGCTTCATCGAAGTTAGGATTGTGTAGTTCGTCGACAACTAATCTATTATTCTTTTGCGGTTCACTCTGTAGTGGGTTATTGTTCGGCACAGATATGTCTTTGAAATTTGGATCCGAAGAGCTGGACGTGACTGATGTGACCGAATGCCTGACACCGGACACACTTCGGCCTAAAAATCAATTAGAAATAAAACATTAGTTTAAAAAGAATACAACAACAAAAATTCTGTATTTTAAGAATAATATATCGTTTTGTGTTAACCAATGAGTTGTTGTCCAAAATTCCTTTCCTGTGCGTTGACAACACTTCTGGATCTCTGCAGATCTAAAAAGTCTTCATTTGTCTCACGATTCTGATTATTATTATTCCTATTGTTGTTCTGATTTTGATTATCAATACTTGGATTATTTTTATTCACTAATAAATCTTCAAAACTATTTTGAGTATTTCGTATATATTCTTCATTTTGATTATTATTATTCTGTTGTCTAATCTGTTGTTTAATATCATCAGAATTATAGTCATATAAGCCGTCGGCTGTCCTGTCGTCGTCGTCGCTATCCCTCAGACCGTCGTCTACATTAAGAATATCAGAATTTTTCTTCGATTCTGTATTAGAGTCTATGAAAAAATAAAAATTAAATTTTTTGAGAGAAAAATATTATCACAAAAAAGTAATTAAAAAGTAATTTTGAAAATAAAATCAGATTTTAAGCTATGCTCTGAACACAAGATTAAAATTTAAATTTAAATAATTTGTTAATTAAATTCCTAAATATAATCAAATAAATTATAATTTCTTTTATTATTTTCACTTTATATCTAATTTATTTAAAATATATTTTAATCAACATTTTCTTCCTTTTGCTCCATATATTCTAATACTCTTTTAACCCCTAATTACTAATCGTTAGGAAATTTTTACTCTTTTTTTCTGATAAAATACTTTTAATTATTACTGAAAATAAATCGACGGAAACATTAAAAGAAAGTGATTTCCTTTAATTAAGTGAGAAATTATTGGTTTTAATTATTAGTTTTTACTACAATTAATTAGACACTAATTATTAGTGAAACAAATATTCTGATTAGAAAATACAGTGATTTTCAATAAAATAACCCCATAATTGACTTATAATTAATTTTTTTTTGAAATATTGTATTAATTTTTATTTTCCCAAATAATTAATTCTTCAGATTTAAATAGTATATTCTAGCCATTCCTCATTTCCCGCTTCTACCCCCTTAACAATTTAGCATTAAATTGAATTTTTCATTCATTCACTCATTAACTCCTGATTTACATAATCTTTTGCTTTTGTTTAGGAATTATATATTTTGCTAAATATGTTAATTAGATTTAAATTACTCATCAAAACCATTACATAATTAGTATATATATTATATGTAATGCACTGATAATCAATTTTAGCGAAAAAAACAAATTTATTTCAAGTTTTACTTCTAATTGACATTATTTTCAAGATTTTAATAAAAGTATTTTCGCATTTGAGACCATTTAGGAATACATCATCTTATGGTGATTTTTAGTAATGACATAGACATCTCTTAGTACAGTAATTAAATTTGCTTTATTTTTAATTTAATTTAGAATTATTAAGCATTTTAAACAGGGGTAGCCAAGGTCGGTCCAAGGGTTGAGAATAGGAAGGGAGACCTTTTCAAAAGTTCTCTCAAAGCAATAGGTGGGGGGGATCCCTTTGTCCCCCTTGCTTTTTTCCTAACTTTCCCATTATCGGTCAAAAATCCAGGGGAATATCGACGATTTTCAAAATCAGGGGGGATTTTGGGCTGTTCCCCCCCTTAGCTGCCCCTGATTTTAAAGATGATTTTCTGTGATTATGAGCAGAAGATCAGTCCAATTGACTGCTTCCTCATCTGATTAGATTGAACTTAATCTATGGGTTATTTCACCCACAAATATATGAAAAGTGAATTATCCATTAATTTAAATCATCAATTCATTTAAAGATATATGTATTCAGTTGTTATCAATAATTGATAAGAAATATTAAATATTAATTTTAATACACATTATGTTTATACTAAAAGCCCATATATTTAAGAGTTGTATTCTATCGGAAATGCCGTCTGATTTGAAGTTTGATTTTGATTTATGAATGAATTTAAATGTATTTTTCAAATTAGATTATCATAATGAATCTAGATCAATTAGATTAGCAGATGTAACCAGATTGGCATTTAAGTCCAATTCACATCTCATCGATAATTGAATATTGGTTTCTATCAGTAATGACCCGAAAAAGTGATTTTAGTTTTCTACTTTATTCTAAAAGATATGAGCCATGGGTGCACAAGAGGGGTATTAGCCTAAAATCCTCCCTGTTCCGAAAATTTTGGGAAAATACCCACCCCGATTTTGGAAAAATTAGGAAAAAGCAAAGGGGTCAAAAAACTTTATCCCAGTGTTTTGGGACAATTTTTTCAACAATGCTCTCCCACTCCCCCTCTGACGCGACCAAGCTTGGGCCATACTATGAGCATTAGGTGACTAGATTTGATATAGGGGTATAAGAAAGGATATTTTAACCTTATTAAAAAAATTGTGGTTGAAACCTCCCCCTAAAACACAATATTTTAAATACAAAATAGTCCCCCTGTATTGGCAATACCCTTCTAATATGTTTTAAGCCCCTGTGTTCTAATATCTGTATTAATATAGTTGCGCATGCTGTTTTAAATAAATTATTTATCATGCGAAATTGTATTTTGAGAATTTATATATTTATAAGTCCAAAGTAAAGCTCAGGTACAATACCTTCTGCCAGACAGATGACATTCCGGGGCCAATCACACGTCTGTAGTTCAGATGAGAATCTGAGTCCACCCGTACACGACTCGTGCAGTGCTTCGCCGAACACACAGACAAAATATTTGGAACAATTGTTATTATCCGCATAATAGCCGAACTGTTCCGGACATTTGAATACTACTGATGACTGACTGTTTGGTTGTGACGATTCACTACTAACCGATGCTATCAAACAAACAGAAGAGAGAGAAAAACAAATTAATATTTAATAAAATTAATTAAAAATTATTATTAGAGATAAATAAATCACTTTTAAAACATATCAAAAATTGTCAAAACATAAGAAATTTCTTCCAAAAAAAAACTTATCGATAGATAAATTCTGAACATTTAAGAGAAAATAATTAATTAGTTTTTTATATTATATAGAATTCAATGAATTTTTTTCTTTTGAGGGGATATTTTCAGATTAATTTGTTTCTGTTTGTTGTTTTTTAATTAAATATTAGTTATAAATAACTATAATTAAGAGTAAATACAAATTCTTTGATTTAACCATTCATTTCATAAGAATATTAATAAAATTCCATAAATCTTAAAAATATATAGAAAAATGAATTTTAAAAATATGTCTAAATTTAAATCAAAGTTTTCTAATATAGAAATTAGTCTTTCGGTTGATTTTTATTTTATTTTGATTTTATTTTTCTGCAAAAATTTCACATTAAATGAAGGAAATCAACAAAAAATAAAATTATCATTTGATGGACTGGAAGTTTAGTCTGGAGTTACAGTTTTATTGATACAAATTCCCAGTTATGTATCATTTGATTAAATATTAAGGAAAATCAGATAAAAAACATTTTAATATATATATAAGACGTAAGACATGAGACGATTAAATGTTTTATTAATAAAATACTCTTTAATTCGGAAATTAATTTTAAAATAAATGTGGCATTTCATCCAGTTTTCATGAAAATGATCAAGCTTGATTGAATTTTCTTATACCCCCCCTCCCACCATTGCATACACATATTCAATATCTTAATATCAGTGTTGCCCAAGGGGGGTCCAGGCCGGAATACCCCCCCTG
>JAQIXY010000235.1:0-10574 GCA_034699165.1 Adoristes ovatus | reverse complement strand
AAGTGGGCATTCGGGCAAGTGGGCATTCGGGCAAGTGGGCCATTCGGGCAAGTGGGCATTCGGGCAAGTGGACCATTCGGGCAAGTGGGCATTCGGGCAAGTGGCATTCGGGCAAGTGTCCCACATCCGCTAAATATTTTACTTTAAACATTGATCTTATATAATAAGTTATCCATGATAACTTTTATGTATCCTATGATACGCATCCTATGTTTGCATTCATTAAAAAATACTTCAATAAAAGTATCTTCTTTTATATACAATGAGTGAAACTTTATGAAACTTTCCCTCAAAAATATTTTTCATTTGACTGCTGTAGTGATACTACTAATTATTTCCATCGATTAAAATGCCTAAAATTAAAAGTGTTCTACTGATTAATCTCATCTAAGATCTGGAAATCTAAATAATTCTTCAAATTATTCAAATCTTATTCTCTCTGACACTGATTCTGATATTGATAGTGATATTGAATTAACAGTGTCATGTTTTACAGGATGGTGTAGCATAGACAAATGTGATTCTAGTACCAAATAATTTAGTGAAGTAATTAAAATATTTTTTAAAGATATATTTTATCAATAATTTTAGTAAATATGTGATAAAGTATTGAGAGAAGAGTAGATCTGAGATATAATATTTCATTTGGAGAGAATCGGAGGCAAAAAAAATAATTTTATATAAAAGAGATAGTCATTGGTAGGCATTGGTTGGCTTCTAATCCTTAATTCGCATTTCTGGATGTCTTGTGACAGGAGTGACTCCGGGATAATAATAAGTTTGTGTGTGCCGTATAAATTGTGAGCCATGTCACTCAATGTGCTTAACTCAGACTTAACAGCACGAAAAACTTTAAGCCCCTGTGCTCTTAAATATTTCTATATTCCTTTACTACACTTTTTTCAGGATTGCGATCAAAACCTTTTTATATACATTTTGGATCTGAATTACATTACATTTTAGATAAGAACTAAAACACTCTGAGATAATAATTAAGAGAATTAATACATGTTTGGAATTCTAGTTTCACTATTATAATACAATGTAAGGGTAGAGAGATTTTATATGTTAAATAATGAGACCTTAATATAGATTTGTATATATTTTATTGCATTTAATTTTTATTCAGACACTACTGAAACTCAAAGTATTAGTGAAAACAACAGATGTTCTTAAAAGTTAGCTTTAATTAATGTATTAATTCTTGAATACAACAAAACATAATATTTATGTTAGAATTCATTCGCCCTTTATTTTAGGCACAAAATATTCTAAACAATAATCCAAACTATGTTTCGTTTCTTTAGATATTATATTATTCATTAAATACAATAACTTTATTTTCTATTAATATTTAATGAATAAACTCTTTTGGAACGGTTTTCTTGTTCTTAATTGTTATTACAGACCTATTGCCTGCCAAGTGTTTAAACAAGTTGTAATGGTTTACACCAGTATTCACAGGGTCAAAACATCAGCGGGGTTTAGAATTTTTTTTGATCCTAGGGGTTGTAGGAGCCCCCTAATAAATGGAGCTCATCGTAAATGGCAGACTTGCCAAAATTTTGGCTAGGTGGGGTTCAGGGAGTGACTTATTTTCACACAATTTGCTTAATAATGATGTAATTAACCAATTTCAATGAATTGTGCAATAATTTAGTAGAATTTAGCTATTATTTGATGAATTCTTCAAGAATTTTTGCAATATTTTGGTCAATTTTTTCAATAAATGTCAAAAGGGCACCTTCTTTGTATGCACTAAATACCCCCTGACGTAGGCGAACTTCCCCATCACTGGTCTATACTATTGAAGAATTGTTGTCAAATGTCTCAATGTTTTCAAATGGAAATAATTTTAAAGTACTAAAGGGCTAACAATTTCTCATTTATTCCCATTTCATATACATTTCCCTGATCTGTATATCTCTGATTCAAATATTAAATATAAGCAATGAAAGACTGTATTTCAGGGACCGTTAAGGGATCGAAATCTCAGAGGGGATGATCAAGAATTTTTTTGAGGCTAGGGAGGAGTCCATGTGTGGGTAAAATTGCGGATTTTCATGCTTTTAGGCTAGGGGGTGGGGGTCTAGCCAGGACCTTTAAAATTGGCGGATTTTTACAGAATTTCGATGAATTATGCAGTAATTTAGTTAAATTTAGCTATTATTGGATGAATTCTTCAAGAATTTGATCAAAAATGACTCGAACTTA
Organism: Adoristes ovatus; assembly: GCA_034699165.1. Taxonomy (NCBI): domain Eukaryota; kingdom Metazoa; phylum Arthropoda; class Arachnida; order Sarcoptiformes; family Liacaridae; genus Adoristes; species Adoristes ovatus. Next base: position 8,360 of record JAQIXY010000235.1, on the reverse strand, counting down.
CCAAAATTGGTCGATTTTTCCAAAGTTTTTCAAAAACGTCGCCTTCGGCGCCGTCTTCTCAAATTTCCTTGAGGGGGGGGGGGTAACCGGTCAAAATGTCAGGGGTAGTCCAGGCTAGACCCCCCTTGGCGATCCCTGCTGTATTCTGTAAATAACAAATAAATTTGTAATTAATTACAGCAAAACTTTTATCACTTGTGGGCCAACAATAGTGATACGGATTTATTTGAGCGAAACATAACATAAATCACTTCTATTATCTCATCATTTGATATATATTAGTATTAATAAGAACTAAACTTATAATCAATACCTCTTTGCTCTCGATATACGGTATAAAGATATGTGTAATCCTTTTGTGTGAACACATTCTCACACATCATGTGAGTTGAGGTTTGGGTTAAGGTTTTCTATAATAATGTGAGTTAAGTGTGCAAAACACCCAAATCCGCACACAATTTCACAATAATATTAAATTAATTCTTCTTTTTGTCCAAAAATCACTGTAGAGTTGATTCAACCTCAGAAGTACTGAAACATAAAGAAGAGAAAAGTATCCGAAACCAAATAAATGTATATAATATGTGTGAGCCCTGAGCTCTCTGTTAGTCAAAGTTAGGTCAGACTCGCATTTAGATTATTGGTTGACTGTATGCCTGTATGAGTGCATAAAAGAAATATTAGTCCACAAGAAATGTATGCATTGAATGCTGAATTAGATATTAGAATCGGCGAGAATTGAATGTATGCTAATTCTGATACACGTATTATATAATAATAGCTCTGTTTGTATGTCTGATCTTATGTTATGTAATAACACGGGTTGAGCGAAGTTGAGTTAAGACCAGCAAAACTACATTATTCAACACAAATAGTGTTTGAGTGCTGTGTAGTGTTGTGTTGTGCACTGGTATGTCAGGTGTACACCATTCTACACAACTGTATACAAAGTGAAAAGAAAAAAAGTGATGCTATGAATGCACAGTCAGTGATGTGTGCATTAAATTATTACTTAATTCAATTTGATTCGCAACGAAAATATATTTTCATTCGTTTCTTATGCATCAAAAGAAATGGTTATTCACTTATTGTATACAATACTCATATCTAAACGAATATTAGAAATATAAATATATAAATGTATAAAAAGTTTTCACTCATTTTCTATAGCGAGTGACTACTGTAGTGAGAATTGAGTTATTCTGTATGGCGTAAGAGCACCGGCACATACATTATTCTTAAATTATTCAATCTGTGCTTACTTAGCGGTTATTCTTTTAAAAATATTGCATTAAATTCTTCAATTTTTCTTGTTTTACAAAAAATATATAGGAATTTATGAATTTATGAAATTCTTTTGAAATGAGAAAATAATTTTTCAGATGTGTCTGATTTTTATACTTGCATTTGATTCCTTTATACTTGTATTAAATTGATTTCGATTTGCTTTATATTTTCAGAAAATCATATTCAAAGTCTCTCCCAATTCTTCTCCCAATCCCTTTCCTTTCTTTCATAAGAGAATCTCCAGTTCTCTCTCGTTTTATATTTGCTATGTATTGAAGTGTTTTATTTAACATATTTTATATGCCTATCAAAAATAGATATAACGAAAAATGAATGAAAAATAAAACAAAACTTATTGAAAAGCAATTTTGTTGTCGAATCAATAGCTGTAAAAATCATAAATTAGATTCAAAGTTGCTTTACGTGACCAACGATTCGGTCAAAACCAAATCCAAACCAACTCATCGCAGACATTGTCATTCGGACTGTACCTAATATTTCCGCCACTCGTATGTGACATAAATGTATAAATACTATTCAAGAAAATAGTATAGAATAGACAATTCTGGCCACAAAACTACGGATTCGTCTATAGATTTAATCAAAATGTTTTCATTCTTCAGTTTCTCTATTATCTGAATATAATCTCTATCTCATCTGAACCACCATTCACACCCCTCTACCCCCTGCTAACCTCACTACATTATCTTCCATTTCAATTATTGTTTAGATTCTGTTTTAGTTTTTAATTTGAATGAACTTAAAAAACATTATTCGATATTTATAAAAAGTATTCACCCATTGAAGACTTGACAAGTGAGACACTGTCCAGGAATATGAGAAACAATAATAATATAAATTTTGATTTATTTCGATGAAAGAACTAAATGATTGGCAATAATCAAGAAAATTACTGAAATAACAGACAAAAGCTCACCTAACAAGTCATTTAATGTGATTAATTCAGTCGTATAACCGAACTGTTAGAAGAGTGAACTTTCGAGTCTAGTCTCTGTCCATCCCTACCATTCTTACCAGCCTTACCACTCCCTCTAAGTCATTTGTGGCAGTGTCTGATCCGGAAAAAGAATCATTTACTGGCATTTCTCCACTGGTTTTTTGCTGTTCGATACCATTATTCAGAATTGTGTTATTGTGTATAACATTAATACACGTTTTCTTATTTGATGTAACCGTTATTAATGTGTTATCACAGCTTGGAATCAATCTTTTATATTGTCAGACACTCATTGTTAGCAATAGATTTTTTCAGCCCATTAATCGATAATGTTTTTAAACTAATGTCGATTTTAATTATATTCACACAAAAAATAATACAATTCTTGCGAAAGATTAGAGAAAATGCAATTTTATTCCGTTATTAATTAATATCGATTTAAGCTTAAGAGTTGTATCAAAACGTTGGAACAGTTAAGTAGTGATTATAGTATTAATGTCTTCACAACTATAGTCAATATATCTTTGATTCTTCGTTTAAACTTTAAAGTTTATTTCAATTATTTTTAATAATATATAACAAAAATTGGATAAAACTGTTATAATTATGTATAATAAAATGTACCGGATTGCAATTTGTAGAAATATGGATTTGCCCCTCTAACCCATGACTGTATTTGGCAAATACTTATATTTAATCAAATAACTGTAGCAGATTCCAAGCTAGTTAATCTATCATGCTTAAAAATTTGGCAACTTGTGATAACCTTTTATCCACGAGTAGCCAAGTTCGACCGATTCAGAGGGGGGGGGGCATAGGTAACTTTTCCAAAATTTCTATCAAAACACTAGGGGGGGGGGGGTAAAAGGTCCCTTGGTCCCTCGGTCCCTCTTACTTTTTTCCTAATTTTCCTAATATCCTCCCCTCCCCCCCAATCAGGGGGGATTTTGGGTGTTCCACCCTTGGCTACCCCTACTCTTATCCCATGGCCAATGATCAAAGTTATTAATTAATAATTATTTTTAGCCTCTTCTACATTTTAAGTTATCAATTAATGGCTTTATTTCCTGTGCGGAGATAAGGAATAATTTCATTTTCTTAAGAAAAATCTCAAGAAGTTGTTCGACAAAACAAAAATTGTAAAATACATTAAACTATTTTTAAAACAACACAAGACTTTTATGTGGCGTAAGACTAAATTTGGGTTTAGGAAAAATGATACATATATGTGATACTATATGTGCAGTACTGTGCGGTTTAGCAGCGTCTCTTTACGTTCAGTAGACAAGGAGGCAGTGATGTCCAAGGAGGGGGGTTTAGACAGGATTTCCTCCTAGAAAAATTCCCTAAAATTCAAAAGGTTTCCCAGTACTCCCTAACAAAGATGCTATACTCCCTCTCTCAAGAGAAAATGAAAAAATCGCACCAAATTCGCCATTTTTGTCAGAATTTACAGAATTTTGTGAAATTCTTCCAAAATCTGGCTAAATATAGGAAAATTACTTCAGAATTTGATGAATTCTATAAATGAATCATGTAAAATTGACCTAAATTCAGTAAAATTCTTTGAAATACCCCGCCACTAGACCATCCCTTAGTGAATAAATTGACAAAATACACCATTTTATACTACCCTGGACTGCCTTGGCTCTTGCGGGTTTCACGATATAGCCCATGCAGTTGAAGACCCTGAGCATCATTGGCGCTATATAATTGTGTGTATATTGAATCGTTAGTTTAGTCAAAGTGAGTGCCATATCATAAAGTGTTGGGACATTTTTGTGAATGCATTAGTCGTAGTATTCTTGTAATTAAGTACACATTGTATGTCAGCCAAAATATTATCCTTTGATAACTGTTTTCCACACAATTATGTCCTCTATATCTAAATATTTTTGATATTTTTCTACTCGAAGTACATAATAATAATAAATTTATATTTTAATCGTTTAATTGAATATTTTCTAATTAACCTCTTCTTTGATTCAAATGAGAGATACAATACATTTATTTTTCTCTGGATTTCTAATATTTATTGTCATATAAGTGCGATTTAAAATAATTTTCTCGAGAGTTTGTGATCAATATTGTTTGAAATTTTAATTTAATTATCATTGAAGAGATCTAACCTCTGATACAAACTAAGAGGGTTTGATTAAATTCTGTAAATTTTTATTTAATCCAATTTTTTTGATAATATTTAATCGATAAAAAGAATAATTCCTTTGACTTATGGCTAATAATGTGATAAAAAGCAAACGGTTTTACATTTAATTATTTGACACTCGATTATTAATAATTTATTTTATTTGAAATAATTTAAATTATAGTCATTTTATTAATTGTTGTCATTTCTACAAAGAATGTTATTTTGTTATCGTAGAATGTATTTATAAGATAAATAAATATTTAAATTAAGATTTCCAATAATTAAAATAACACATTAATTGTAATCAATTGCTTTTGATAAACAATTTGTAGTATTTTTCGAATGACATAATTCTAAAAATCCTAAATATAATCATTGATAATATCTGTGATAAGAGAAAACAAACAATTATTACAGTCGTGTGCATTCAAAATGATTTGATACTCAAATTGTTAAAAGAGAGCAAAACATCAAACAAATTAAATATTATATAATTTTATCCATTATTCTTATGACTAGTATTCTGTAACGCAATGCTGTAAAGCATGACTCCCTATCCCTGTCCCCACTCTCCTCTCCCTCTTTCCTTCCTCATCTACACTTGTATTGTTGGGTATATGTGCTCATCACTTGTATGCCTACAACACTGGTATTGCACATCAAATCCACTTTCTTTTCAATTTTTATTTTGGCTCCGTTTCCACGACAACACAAAATAGCTTAAAACTGAAGAGCTTTTAGTTCTCAATAATATTCTGGCAGAATATATATAACATAACACACAATCGCACTCATCTCTGATCTCTCATTTCAATGTTGACTCAAAAATAAGCTCATTTTTCAATATAATTGATTATAAGATTTAATAGCGATTCGAATAAATAAAATAAAAAAACAAAGAAATAAAAAATGATATAAATCTCATTTTTTCATTGATTACTTCTTATCAATAATTCATTGGATTTTAGATTTTTATATTAAAAAATAAGTAAATAATTTTCGAAAATATTATGAATAAGTGATAAAAATGTTTGTTACTTAAAGAATCGGCAAATGTTTTTTGTAAATTATATGATTGACTAAATATTTTGAGTGCATTGAATCAAAACATTCAATTTAATACTTCTATTATTGGCTCAAAAGAACTGTTATTTTTTCACTCAACTCATAGAGTAGTATATATTTTACCACTTCTTCTTCAATCAAATTTTATGAACCCATTGCAGTGATAGTCGATTGAAAGAGAAAATTATGCCATTTTGGATGTGGCACAGGGAGAAACACATCTGTACTGTACTGACACACCAACACAGCCCAATATATTTATAATGTCGGGTCGTTTTCCATAAGTGAAAATAACGCAATGAAATATTTGCTACGAATCTCCACATAATAACCAACACTTCAATCTAAAACTACCTCTCCCTCCTTCCCTCTCCCCTTCTCTTCTTTTAAGTGACTGACTTGTGAGGCACGAGAATGAGTCGATTCTGTTGTCTTTAATGATTCCATTTATAGAGTAGTTCTTTTTTAAATACAATTTTTAAAGAAGTGAACATGCTCTTATATTTACATTACGTTGAATAGATAAAATAAATTGATTATAGTTTTTATTTTCACAAAAATAAACAAGTGGGGGAGGGGAGAGAGTGAGCTGACAAATCTCGCACAAGTCATACTTAAATTTTTGATTTTATTAATCGATATCACGATCCCCTATATGTGTCGATATTTGTTCTGTATTTTTCCCGGGTCCGACATAGACCCTATTATAACCACACCGAATGTGGTAAGGATAAACTTGGTTTTGGATTTGTTAGATGTCAAAAACATTTGGGGTACAAATTCAAGAGTAATTTTCCATTGTTTTCAAGTGTTTGCTGAGTGTTTAGTAGATTGATCCTTAGATATCTTAAAGCCACTGATTTAAGATGCATAATAAGCTTGATTTGATCTAGCTCATTCCGTTCTTTAGATATGAATTTTTGAAAAATATTTAGTTTATGATCATTTGGATTTTATGAAGATATCCAATAATATATTTATTATAACTTAACTATTTATTAATTATGATTAAAAAGAAAAGAATTAATTATATTTTATTTTGAAGAAATATTAATTTTATTGAATTATTTTTCGAATCACACAATTGGTGCACATATTCCGGCATATATTTGTTGGTAAGCTTTGCACAAATAATGAAGGGTTCGATTTGTGCCAACTATTTTATAATTTTATTTATTATATTGATTTAACAATAAGATCATTATTAATGAGTTGCTGTCATTTCATTATGTTCTCTTATTCTGTAACGCATAGCTATACTTATCTCTCCATCAATAAAGTTCCGAACCATTGCCTTCACATTCATTCAACTCATTGTTTTTGTCTGAGAGTTAAAAATAATGAAAAATAAAATAAAATTCAAATGAGATTAACACAAAAAAAGAGAGGAAACGATAGGAAAGAGAATTAAAAATCTGTTCTTAAAATTTTAAAGTTTTGATCAAAATCCGCGAATTAATTATTATTGTTATTAGAAAAATCCAATAAAATATAATTAATTTAAAATTATTTATTCATTAATTTATTAGTATTTGTGATTATAAAAGAATAAAGAAATAGAAAAGCTATTCATTGAGATTCTGGTCTGGATATGACTCCATACTATTGATTGTGTGTTCAGTGTTCTGGGTATAAAAGTTGTGCCAATGCTTGTTTGCAATATATGCTCATCAATCTTAATACAATCTGTCAGCGCATATACGTTCGCATAAATGACACACATATTCATTCATATATTAAGCAAAAAGAGGACAACAAGTGAATGAATACAGAGAGCGAAGAGAGAGATGAGAGGAGAGAGAGACTAAATATATCTCTCATTTAAAGTCCTATTATCTAATGGCACCAAAAACTCGTTAAAATTAAACCATATATTAATTAATGATTTTATGTAACAGTTCCTTAAAATAATAGAATTAAAAACGCCCCCTCCACCTCCCCCTCAAGGACAAATGAGAAAACGGCACCGAAAGTGACGTTTTCGGAATATTCTGTGAGAATCGCCCAAATTCTAGTAAATTCTTGCCAATTCTGGTGAAATTCTTTTCCCAACAATTTATTCGTTTATTCTCTGTAAACAATTTTCTTTTGATTCGTTTCTTTAATTCGAATATATTTAGTTGTATTTAATGATTGGCTAATATTTCAAAATTTTATAAAAGATCTTAAAACTAAGAATTCATTTATTGATTAATTTTATTGATTGAAAATTATTACTAAAAGCAATTAGAGAGAGGAAAATGAGATTAAAAACTGGATGGGATTTGGGAATAAAGTCATTAATTTAATGACAGAGACATTCGCTTCGAATCATATATTTTCTGAAAAAGCAGTTTTGCTAATCAAATGAAAATGTCCCCTATGTTTGCTATGACTATTATGCCTATTACATAAATTTACGGCTACTACTTTAAGTAAAGGAATACAAATATATTTTGTGATAATAACCTTTGGATCAAATTAGTAATAAGTTTTATACAATTTAAAAGTCAATACTTTTATTCTCGTTTTTAATTTTAAATTAAAGCTGAGAAATTTGTATATTATTATTAATTTCTAAATTTTAGAAAAATTATCTCAAATGATTTTATTTTGTTAATAAATTTGTTCTAAAAATTGTCCTTTATAAATTCATCAATTCTAATTCTTGGACTCGTTTTTTAAAATCTTATATTTGCTTCCATACTATTCTTTCCCTCGTTTTGTTCCATAATTTAATTCCTTAAACTTTCGAAACACTTAATAAAAAATTCATTTCGAAAAAAAAGATAAAATAAAACTCAAGTTTAGACTTTTTACTGAATTGACTTTAGACTAAAGAAGGGAGAGAGAGAGAACTGGAGAGAGAGAGAGAGAACTGGAGAGAGAGAGAGAGAACTGGAGAGAGAGAGAGAGAACTGG
>JAQIXY010000234.1:0-10581 GCA_034699165.1 Adoristes ovatus | reverse complement strand
ATAACGAACTCGCGTTTGCATACACTTTAAGATCTTTGACATTCTTTGAAATGCAGTCCTATTCTAACGCATTGTTTGATATCAATTGCTCTCTCAATGTCTCACTCTATTCGATGGCATTTTCAGATCGAATAGAGTTAATGATACACAAAGTCCAGTGTTTGTGTCGATTGCAAAGATTTAAGGATTCGTTGGATTTGACACTATGGTAGTAAATAGTCCTTTGGTTCCCCCTTTGATTTTTTCTATCTTTCCAAAAATCGGCCCAAAAGCCAGGGAAATGTCCTAAATTTTGAAGATCGCGGGTCCCCTGGTAATTTTCAAAATTTTATTCATTTGTTAATCATATATAAGAACAGAATTAAGTAAACAATTATAATGACATAAATATTAACATTTTTATTCGAATTAATTAATAAAATTTGTTTGATTTGAGTTATTATTTCGAAAAAAATTCTTTTGTTTTTTGTATTTCATGGCTTCACTAAAATATGGTGTACTCTCTGTTATCGCAATTCGGGTCAATTTACTAAAGAGATTAATTAGAATTTGATTTAAATATATAAACATTTTATAATTATATATTCAATACTTCATTCCATATCTCTTATAAACGTAGAGTAATAGCGAAGACATGACTAATAAGAGTACTCCGAATACAATGTATGCAATGCCCAGAAACGGGTTTTTGCCCCCAATCCATGAGGTATTGCTGATTATCACACTTTTGGTTCCATCAAAACTTATAACCGGATAGTCTATTGATTTCAAAAATTATAATTTGTATTAAAAATTCTAATTCTATTAATGAATATATACTGTAATCGATTTCCAAAAAGTAGTGTCCGTTCGGTAAAGATCTTTCATAAAGACTTCCGATTAAGTGATTAACTCTGGCATAAAGTTTACGGAATTCAGGAAAAGCTGCGGTTCTGAACCAAACAATCAGTGCCTCATTCTTTAGGCCATTATTATTCGGATTCTTTGGGTCCAATTGCCAAATATGTCTGTTTCTCCAATTCGGAGGGTTTGTAAAGTTGGCAAAAGCCAACTCTAATGGTATTCCTTTTAGTGATTAAACAAATAGAAGATTGGTATTCTAATCAAGATTCGTTTCTAAAATTAAACAGGGGATGTTTCAGAAATAGTCAACTTATAGAATGGAAAAATTATAATATTAGCCAAAAATAACATAAATATTATTTCAGATGATTATTTTTGATGATTATTTGTGTCATTCCTCACAATTAAATTAAATTCAGAAAACTATAAAATTAATTATTCATTTAAGTTCGAAACCAATCTATAGTAATCTCCAAATTCTTACGAAAGCAGAGATAAAAAGAATTCTGTATTTCAAACTATTTTTATTCCTATCCCTAAAATCCTAACATTTGAAAAATTTGGTAAATGTCTGGATATTACTGATTACTGATTGACAAATAAAACACAGTTTATTAAATTTGTTTGGATTACCGGAAGGATTATTGAATTTGTTTTGATCAGATGGCCAACTGATTCCAGTGAACAGAAGCGGCACCTCTTCTGCCAGATTAGTAATGACGTCGTGTTTCCATATTCTGATTGAATCGTTGAAAAAACTGTTGGCTATAGTACCGCAAGGAATGATTGGCAACTGTTGTCCAAACACTTCTTTATACTGAAAAGGTATGCAATCACTTGAGGCCTGAATTTGTCCGTCCAATTGGGAACTATCGACAGAATCTTCATATAAACGATGGTTTTGGTAGTAATTTTTGAGTGCATAGTATATATAAACCGAGGCATAAAAGTCTTCATTTAACTCAAATTTGTACCAACACTTGCAGTCAAATGATTCCGGATTGTCATTCAGTGTTTGAGCGCATGATTTTGGACCAAATAGTGGCCAACAGTTAGTATAATCCAATTCAAAGTGCTGTACCTGTGCTGATAGAAATAGAAGACCCACACCAATGGTAATAAATGAAAAGCTTAATAAGAAAAATGATGGTAAAACTGTTCCACACGTTAAGATCGGTTTCCACGCCGGGAGTCGTTGCTGTTTGAAAGCCTTTACTGATTTACAAGAATTAAAACTTAAATTCATTAGAATTTCTTATATAAAAAAATTTACAACAATTTTAAAAAGTTATAAAAGACTTAATACTCGTTGAATCTATTGATTCGTTTAGCTTTTCTTTTGATGATTTAAATGTCATTTCTGTAAATATTTTTCTTTTTCATTGAAATCATCGAAATTATTATTAACTTTATTATAAAAGACATATTTCTGAAGACTTTCAATAATTAATAAATAGATTTCATTGGGCTTTCAGTTCATGAAAAGAGTATTATTCAGCGATTTATTTGTATTTATATTATATTTGAAAATATTAATTATTTAAATGCTTTGTCACGTCTTGTGATTAAATTTTATATAAAATATATGTCAAATATAATATAATGTGATTTCATAGTATAGTTTTGGTAAATAAAGTTTACTATTATTTTATAATTCTTTTGAAATACAATATTTTATATGAAATAAAATTCTTTAAACTTAGTTTAAGTTACTTTAAAAGTAATACTTTAACGATGACTCAAAATAACAGTTCATTAATTACCTGTCATTTATCAGATTGAGAGTTACAATATTTAACAAGATAGTTTATAATAAAATTAGGTCACCTCTGTTTTAAACCTAATTATTAGACTGAAAAATGATTGAACCAATAGTTGCAGGATAAAATAAATTAGCATTATTATTACAATGTAAATATGATATTGGCATTGATGTATTTTTAACCTTTAAAAGAATTATATCAAAAATTCTTGGACGTGTAATCCGCATAAAATTTTCAAAATACATTTCTCATCGATTCTGTAATAAGTTTTTGTTTTGTTTATTTTAAATCAATTACTGAATTGCTTGTGTAATCTAACTTTGTGTTACGAGAAATGTTAAATATTAACTGAAGTCCAATATATTATATTAAAGAGTGTAAAACAAAGTGGGAATAGAAAACGGCATTTGCGGTCGATATCATCAGCCAATTCATTAGGACAGTCAGATTTCAAAAATCGCTGCAAAATTGAGTCTTTCTTTTTGTTCGAATCTTTTTTATCTGATTTAGTTAGAGCACAGGTCGATGATGTGTAAGAACTAACGGCGCTATCTCTTCTTAGATTATCGGCCAAATTAGGAACCGATAGAACCTTTTTTGGTCTCTCCTGTTATTATTGTTTAATTAAATCAATTAAATAATGTTTACATTAAATTAGAGATATATTTAACTACCGGAACGTCTAAATATTTAGATACAGTTATCATTGGATCGGTTGACGCCGCCAGTGATGCTAATGAGATGACCGATAGGTTTCTCTCCATTGTCTTAATTTTTTGTCTGCGATTCTTCTCAGTTCTGTACAAATAGCTGACTAAAGCAAACTCAATGAGAGAGGCGAACACAAAACATATACAAAATGCTATCCAAATATCTAACGCATGAATGTATGAAACTTTTGGCAATTTTTCCCGCGTTGACAATGAACTGGTGACCAAAGTCAACATTGTTGTCATACCTCCAGAGTTGAGCAGATTAAGCAAAATAAGATTAAGATGTTAATCATTTTCAGGGATAGCCAAAGTCGGCCGAGTCAGGGAAGTATAGGGGGTAGTTCGACCTCAAAACACAGGAACATGAGAGTGCATTTCAAAAAGATTTCGAGACAATAGGTGTTTGGCTATCACTGATCTTTATATAAAATAGAGAAATTTTGTATGAATGCCTTACCCAATGTGACTCTGGCCGGTGCAGCAGATATTTCTAACCAGAATGACAACCAGGACATAGTGACAAACAAAGCAGAGGGCAGATACACATCTAATAAAAAGTGATACCATTCCCGCACAAAATGTAAGTCAACTCGGATTCTACTGACTCTGTCCTCTTCGAACAAATCAATTAACTGAACCGTTTCATTGAACAGTTCGTAATCCGTGAGAGAGAAGCCATTCATTTGGAATCTGTCACTGTTTCGGAACGAGTTCTCTGCCCGCCATTGAAGTATTAACTGCTGATCAGATAAGCCACGACTTTCTAATTTTATCGAACATTTTTGTTTATCGAACGGATAGTTCTCGAAATTTAATTGACAAAACAGATTGAGTTGCATACTATGGCACAGAGAGGTATCGGAATACTTATTAGAAATCAATATAAAGTTATATTTTTATTATATTATTAAAGATTAGAAACTAGAATATGAATCGCAAATATATTTTTATAGATAATTAATATTTTTAAGTATTTCATATTTCATATTTTTGATTAAATTATTTATGTTTTTCTAATGATTATAGTTTTGTTATTCTATTCATTTCTCTAATTAAATATTAATTATATAATTAAATATGTTTTATACAAGAATTTAGGGACGCGTTTCGCTAAAGTGACCATTTTCTCAAGAATATAGAATATTCTTTAAAACTAGGAAGACTTTATACTTGACAACCTGTTAAATTCTCTGATAATTTACCAGAATATTCTGAATTCTATATATTGATCAAACAAATGGAAAATACAAAATGCTTTAATGAGTCACTACAAACCTGGATCTGATATAAACATATCCATCGGATCTGATTTTAAATGAGACAACACTGTCGTGTCCATTCACTTCAAGAGAACCGGGCTCTTTAACATCTGGTACTCCTAGCTTTGGGGTCCATATCCTTTGGTGTTGAAACGGATCAATTGAAATGAGCACCAGTTGATTGTCACAATCGAATTTAAGCCGTTCATCAAACCACTCCAAATCCAATTTCAAAAGCAAACTATACTCTGAATTGATGTCATCGACTGAAGCCAATGAATTCATGTCTAAACTAACGTTTATCTGAAGAAAAAACATACTTTTTTGTTGCTTTTAATTTAAATAAAGAAATTAAAAGAATATTTAATTTATATTAATTTAAATTGCTTACATATAGTGGAATGGTAGTATTAGCCCCACTAATTTGGTTGGGTCTTTCATAATTTCTATAAGGTGAACTGGTGATTTTGTAGAATTGAGTCTCCTGTTCATCAGCAGTATTATAGCAGCGATTCTTACGAAAGGTCACATATTTATTACTATAAGATTCAGAATCCATTATAACCCCCGAATACACGAATTCGGTTAATAAAGTTATTTTCACGAATAAAATTAGTAATGCATTCATGTTTGACACAGTCATCAAACCTAATATTCTCTAAAACAAACGAATGGTTGAAAAAAATTCCGTTTATATATCAAGTGAATAGAGAGTTAAACTGTTTATAGAAGATTCACATTTTTGATCCTTTTATCAGTTCGTTTGACTAAATTAATTACAATTTTCATTTCAAGTTCAATATTAGTCTATCCATTCGTTTGTTTTATATTATATTTTTCTGACGTAAATCTATATTCTTTGATATTATCAACGAATAGAGAATTCAGAAATTAATGGTCACATGCATTAAACATAGAGTAATTCAGTATTCAATCTATTCATAGATTATCAAATGAACTTTTATCCTGGATAAACCTCATAATTCAAAGAATAGTCAATATTAATTAAAATATTCTATTGCCTAGAGTTTAATAACTTTATTGACATTAGAGTTATTGTAATTCAGTCAAGTTTTTTGTTTGTAAAATATTGAAACTACAGTATTATAATCTCAATGAGTTTATTCTCAATGAATACTCTTATTCACATATTGACATTGACAATATTTTAATAAAGATCTTGTTTATATTTTGTTGACTAAAAATATATTCATAAAAATACTAATTATTGACTGTAAAAGAATTCAACTATGAAGTTAACAATTTACAGAATTCTCCTAAATTCTTCTAGGATTCTTGCAGAATTAGCTATAAAATGATTAATTGCGCTAAATATTTGCAGATTTAGCTTAAATTCTGAGCAATTCTGTAGAAATGTCACTCTTAAAATTACCTCTGACTCTAGAAATAATCACCAAAATTATAACGCAAAGCCCTCTGTACCCCCTAGGTTTTTGCCGACAAATCCCCTATCAATGAGGATCTTGCCCATGACTCAACTGACTTTATTTGATATTATTTGTCATTATTGATCATTGTTCAAGTTTAAAAGATGTTATCATGGAATTCAATATTGTGACATTGAGTCTGGTTGAACTTGATGTACTATCAAATAAATTTTCTAAAAGTTTGATAAAAGCAATAAGAAATTTCAAGCATTTATCAATCCGTATCAAATATATGTATATATATTTAAATTTTAAGTTATAATATTTAATACTAATAATTTTAATAATATTATAATTATTTAACCATTTATTCATTTAATCATATAAAATGTCGAATTATTATCATATATTACTCACCGAAACGTCAGTTGAATTTAAAAATCTTTTGGTAACGAGTGTACCACACATTGGTGGCCAACCAATCTGTAAAGTAGAGACTGGCATCGACTCGTACTCCTGCTCCTCATCAGTTTGCGCCGATTCCGAGGAATGTGATGACAAGCCTGTGATTCGGTCAGTTAAGTCCAACCAGAGGTACAAAACAGAGCTCTGTCGCCAGTACTACGAAGTCGGCTATTGCGAGTACAAGGAGAGATGTATGTTTGCCCATGGTAAACAGGAATTAAAGGCCAATAAGGACAGACCAAAGAACTACAAGACTCGCATTTGTACGGCTTACCAATACAAGGGCTACTGTTCATTCGGCCCCCGGTGCTCATTTGTTCACTGGAAAGATGATGCCCGGGCATTTCTAGAGACAACCATTAATAAAGGCTCTTACATGCCGATGCCAGAGAACCCGGTCAAAACAAACGAAGAATGGCCACAATTCTATCCATCGGACTCATTAACTCGAAAAATTGACCCGGAAATGGAACAGGAACAAAGATTGATGCCCAGTCAGTTTATAAACAGTAATTTCAAGCGTTTACCGACGTTTATACGCCTCACTCAAACATAAAATCAATCTTTTTAATTCGTATTTATTTTAATTAGATTTTTTTAAAAAATTTAATTGAATTTTTTGAAGTTTTAGAGAAAATACTCCTTTACTTTTTGTTATTTATGGTCTGCTAGAATTAGCATTTATATTTTATTCAAATCTTAAATATTATATTATTTTTTATTATTTCATATATATTTTATTTTAAGTTTATTTTATATTAATTGAACACATCTTTTCAAATGATTCGTAAAAATTTTTAATTATCATTTCAAATATTATTTATTTAAATCCTTTAATAATATGAATCTTTCAAAAAAAATAAAACAGTGATTTTGTTTGGTTTGAAATATGAGTTAATTTTTAATTATTTTAAGTTTAATTATGAAATAATTTATTCAAAAATATTTAAATTTAGTGCCAAAAAAGTTTGATAACTAAAATAAAGCTCTAGAGCAGTCATAACAACCACATAAATAATAGTTCTTACAAAACCTGGGATGGAATGAATATAGACTATGCTTTGAGGGAAGATAAAAATCGGGAAGAATTCTGTAAATAAAAATACCTTTTGATCGAAAAATCGTATAATAAGAAAGGGCTAGAATGTTAGAGCGATGCGTAAGAGAAAAAGCAGGTCTATGTAATGCTTTAGCTATGGGTTCAGACTCTGCTTGTTCTCTTACGCATCGCGCTAACATTTTAGCCCTCTCTTACTATACGTTCCAAAAAGATATGATACTAAATATCTGAGCTGTGCCTGGATATTCATAAGTGAGCATATGAGCTAACAAGTGCATAGCCCAGCCCTAGTCCAGTCCCCCGACTCCATACATGTATATAACGCCCACTTTGTTTGCAATGATTTCACTTGTGTTTAGCAAAACATATGAAAACAAACAAATAATAGGCTTTCAGTCAAAGGCTTTGAATAAAAGCAATGTTTTTATATTTGATTTTAAATTCATTTAATTTTATAAAACATTAATATTTTATTAAATAATTTAATGGTTTATTGTAAACACAATGGCATTGAATACTGGAAAAAGTGATTCAACGCTCACAACAACGACAACAGAAACAAGAGATTCTGTGGGAGAGGACAGACCTGTCTATACAATCGCAGATCTGGGCCTAAGAACTATTC
The DNA here is from genome assembly GCA_034699165.1 of Adoristes ovatus. NCBI lineage: Eukaryota > Metazoa > Arthropoda > Arachnida > Sarcoptiformes > Liacaridae > Adoristes > Adoristes ovatus. The sequence goes on along the minus strand of JAQIXY010000234.1, from coordinate 2,465 downwards.
CACAAACACAACAGACTATTATCGGACCCGTAAGTCATCTGTGGTTACCATTGCTTTCTATCAATGATTTTAATTAATAATTTTATTTGACTTTTTATGGTTTAATCAAAAGACTCGTTCAATATATTCATTGAGTAATTACGAGTGGTTTTACACCATATTATCGTTGACTAGTCTGGTGCTAATGATGGCCCTAACCATTGAACGACTCGTATCATTGCCCTCATCTGATCCAGACTTTACGTTCGCTTTCTTACTGTTTTGGACGACGTGTTTCTGTTTTGTTTATATAATTCAGGTCTCAATTTACAAAAACAACAAATTTAATGTCAAAAATATTTATAATTTGACTAATATTTTAGGGCGTATTTAGAGAGCGAGCGTTTGAATTAATGGCATTTGTCTTCACTATTCTTATTGTATTGATTTATGTTATAATCAACTATTCGGCCAACAAATCGCATACAACACTCAAAATTGTAATTATCGTTAAGACATTTAAAGATCAATATTTGTTATACTTTTAGCTGTTCTAACTATAGGTGCGTTTAGTCATTACATGTCTGTTCGGTCCGATACTAATAATCGGTGGCCTTATGTTTAGTAAATCATATTTCAAATCAAAAACCCTTATATACCGTACGGTTGGGGCCAATGCTTCGATGCAGAAGTTGTGCGAAATATTATATTTAGCCGAAAGTCTATTGAAGTTTGACGCACAATTAGCCGGTTCTGCACTTATTCTTTGGCTTCGAAAAGGTTTTAATCATTGGAGTCAAACCGATGAGATTGTTGTCAGCATTGGCTCTATTGTTACCATTTCATGGATTAGTTTAGGATTTTTATCTGTATTTAAAGGACTGGACTTTCTTTCCATCAGTTTATGTCATTATTTGTTTTATTCTCTATTTTTTAGATGAGATTTGAAAGCAAACAAATAATATATGTATTTTTCTTAATGAGTACTTTCGAGCCAACGATTATTATTTGGAATTTAGTTCGAGTAATCATTTTATTATTTAATTTAATCTTTTATTACTTTTTAAACAATTGTTTTTTAGACTTTTGTTTATCTTTAGTTCTATAGATATTTTGAGTCTATTGTTAATAAAAATTTTATTCAATTATTGTAGTATTCTTTAGGACCGGACGATATGGTGTTAGAGATATCAGTATTTGTGTCGGGTATAATCGCACTATTCGTTCGAATCGCAACTATAGGTGTTATGGTATTAGTTATGCTTAACTTCAATAAAGGACTCAAACAAAAAGGTTTTAAAAATTTCATTTGATTTAAAGATTTTTGATAGTTTTAAAAATATTTTTTTGATTTTTTCAGTTTATGGCGCAAAAGAAGACGACTCTAGTGATCAAAATACAACTCATCCCATCATTGAATGATTAAATCATAATTCATTCCATATTTCGCAAAATAATTATTTCACACATTTATTCGTATTTGAAAACTAAATAAACAGTAAATAATATATATTTTTAATAATTTTGAAATCATTCTAATCGATAAGATTGTGAAACGATGTGATAATTCTAGTGATTATTTGTTAATATATTTTAAAATATATTTTTACCAAATTTTTATCAATTTTTTATAAAAATAATACTAATTTTTAATCAATACTTATTTAATTTTAATTAAGATTACAAACAATAATGAATACATTTATTTCTAAACACTTTATAGGCTTGAGTTTGATTACAATTTGATTGAATAAATAAAATCAGATTTTGTTTAATAAATAGAAGTGTATTATCATTGTTAAGGTATGTCCGGTTTAAAAATTCCAATCAATTGGTGATTTATTTACATTTTGTTTTACTAAACTGATCTTGATTATTGTTAATAGCCGGTGAAAATTTTCAAATCAATCTTTCAATTGATTAACGAATTTTTCTAAAAAAAACTTAAATATTATAATCTTTGAGAATAATGGATAAGAAAACGATGGATCAGTTGCTGGACTTAAACAATAGTTTAATGAATGATGAATTTGGATCACTGGCAGACAGCAGTCAAAGAGTTGATTATGCATTCGATAGGATTGAACCGTTTGATGATATGAGACAAAGTGTCAAAAGATTCCTAACGAAACACAAGAATAAAAACATGAAATCATTACTTAAATCCCAATCCTATCGATTAAAAGGGAATAGATTTTTCCAAAAGAGAAACTTTGAATATGCGCTCAATTATTATAATTTGGTAACAATTTGTTAAAATTAGTCAACAATTAATTGATTGAATAATAATTATCTTATAGGCGGTAATGTGTGCCCCCTTTCCATCGGAATCAGACTCGGAATCAGATTCGAAATCAGATAACGAACTCGCGTTTGCATACACTTCAAGATCTGTGACATTCTTTGAAATGCAGTCCTATTCTAACGCATTGTTTGATATCAATTGCTCTCTCGATGTCTCACTCTATTCGATGGCATTTTCAGAT
>JAQIXY010000233.1:0-10586 GCA_034699165.1 Adoristes ovatus | reverse complement strand
CATATTTATTTTAGATCACAAATTCCACATACATTTCAATTGGGAAGCCTTTGGGTTGTTATAAGTTGTATATAAAACAACAAAACAATATATATTTTTATAGCAAATATTAAGCGTTCAAATGTTTATCTATTGTGTTATTTATACACAAAAACCACTATAATATTCAATTTGTGAAACAAGTGATGCGTAGATTTTAATCTTATCATTGAATTTGTTCACTAATTTATTCGTTGAAAATTAGATACAAAGAAAAAAATTCATTTTCGTTCAAAACATTTTCAAAACATAATAATAACTTATGAATAATGTAATGAAATCAAGTTCTCGATTGTATGCATAGTTTATAACAATTTCTGAGACATTTTATTATTAGATTTTATATTCTTTTGCGATCATAAGTGTGTGAAATAAAGATAACTTAATTCATAGAATTTATATTTTTTTTCAAATGAGTTTGTGATAAGTTTCTATTGAAAAGAGTTATTAAGAATGGTTTGTAATTTAGATATGTTTGGCATTAAAGCGAATATGTATTCTAAACGAGTTGAATATCGATCGTTAAAGCGGTATAACTCTGAACATCAAATACAGTCATTTGGGATTCGCATCAATAGTGTAGCAAATGTTTGTCGGATATAATTTTATATACGTGTGAGTCGTGTCTCACCCGAACCAAACTCCATATCTTTTCTATATCTGATATATTCATTTCGGTTAAGCAAATATCTGTTCGCTTTGTTTGCTGTTAGTACTCCGTTATTCACTATTGTTATTATATAACTGTACTGTAGTATAGCTAATGTAATATAATTTTGTTGACACATATCTGTTCCTAACAAAGCCTCACATATTGAATATAGTGTTATAGCAGTATAATAGTGTAGTTTATTAGTGTCAATACAGACAATGCTATTAAACAAATTGAATGCCTATCCCTGTCCTCTGTTAACTATATTTTGTTTGTTTTTTAACATTACATGATTTATAGAGAAAATAGTTTTTCAAAACAACTAATTAAAAGTCTTAGCCATCAAAACAAACCGCTTTCGGCCAAATGTCTTATTTTGTTTTCGTTCGTTCGCTCACTCATTGATTGTCGTTTAACTTCAGGCCATAAATGTATAAACTCTACACTTCTATACACTTTCAGTAACAGTGTTTGGAACTGGTATTGCAAAGGATGGCGAGATTACAAGTGCTGAATGCCATCTACATTCTGGGTTTGGGCATAATTTATCGAAACTTTTAGGCAAATCAGTAGTGATTCTCATCTAAATGTTTGATGTGATGTGAAAAACAGCTGCACTTTTCAACCACTTTCAAGCATTCACTTTATCATAATATCAAACTTCAATTTATTTTATATTAATTAAGTTCTTATAAACTTTATGTTAATTTAAGTTAAAAGACGTGATATTTAATATTAAACGATGCGATACTCCTATGGAATCATATGAAGAGTGAAAGCAATTAAAATATCTAAAAAGTCATGTTTTGATTAAATATTATTTTTAATTTTCTTTAACTTTAATTAAACAAAAAGTAAACTCTAATTGAGTTTAAATGTCATTAAAATGATATCAAATGTATATTTAAAATGTTTTCACTTATATATAAATCAAAAATCTTTTTTCAATTCGTTTTTATTAATGTTTTATAAAAATTAAAATATTTTTGATAAAAACTATGACATTTTGGTCTTTAAATCTGATCAGAATATTCTCTCAAAACACACGAATCGCTATTATGTAAATCTCAATCAAATGAATGCCATAATTATCTAATATTAAAATAGATTAAGATTTTAATGTACTATAATATTAATTTTATCGCCAATTAATTCTAATATCGCTAATAAATATTTAAATTTAGAATATGTTTAAATGCTTATTAAAAAAACTAAAACTAAAAAATCCAAAAATAATATTTAAAATTTGTTTGGATAATGACTTAATTAAAGAATTATGTTATAAAACAAATTGAGAGAGTTTTCAAAATCATTCTTTCGTTTCATTGTTTGTCACATTTAAACCATTCTCTCATTTTGTAGTACTGTATAAAAAGTTGGCTCTAGTTTTGAATAAGTTTTAAATTAGCAAATCTGACAAAACTTGTGAACTAAGAAATAAATTTGTGAATATATTTGCATTAATACAATTTGACAATTCGGGGATCAGTGATAGTGAGTTGGGAACAGAGAGAAAGAGAGAACGCATTAATTTCTAATGCAAATGCTTTTCAGGTCTGATTCACATTATTTGAGTCCAAATTTTATAATGTTTTTCACTCAGACATCAGGGGATTCGTCATATTTTGTAATTTTGTGCTAAACTAATGTTACGATACAATGTAGTCATATAATAGTAATATGTGCCCTATTCTGTTGCTCTATATTGATGTGTTGATGGAGAACAAGTAGAAGTCGAGAGTAACCGAAGTCCCTTTAATTGGATACATAGAAATGTCTGTTCCCTACGTTAGTCATTATTCATGTTTTCTATTAGAAATGCGATCGACGAGAGAGTCAAAGAAAATCATAACAATTATCGCTTTACTGACTCATCTGTGAATCATATGTGTTATACAATATTGAATGACAAGTAGTAAAAATGTTTATTTCATTCAATTTTATATAAATACTTGATTTTTAAAAACTATAGCTTTGAAAAATATATTCAAATGAACAATATATACAAAGTATTGGCTAGTAATGGCTATAAATATATTTAATTCAGTGAAATATTATTTTATTATTTTTTATTATTAAAACATTTTTTACAAGTTATCAATAAATTAATCAGAAAATACATTCATTATTCAAATGATTCACTACTCATTAGACAAAATCTAATGATTCAAACATTTTTGAGCTTAAATAAAGAGAAAAAATAAATGATATATAAAATGAATTCATTGAAGAGAAAAATAAAAGTTTGAGTGAAAAAAGATTGTCACTAATGTATTCATTAGCCCTGAGCCTATTTCTCAGTCGAAAAGGTTAAAATTGAAGAATTTTTTGATTAAGTTTTTATAATATCTAATGAAATGAAAAAATGAATATTTATTTAATAATATCTGAGAAAATATTTAACGCAAACAAATTTTATGGATATGTAATGAATTATATCTAGTTTTTTGACACTTATTTACTTATTTTTGATAATTACGAAACATTTTATGCATCTTTAGATTCGTTGTTCAAACAGTAAAACATATTCTTAAGATGTCTTGAATTATATAAAGTAAACACAACTAAAAATCTGTGCATATATACCAAAATGCAGTCAAACCTGTTTTCACAACTAATTTTTGTTAGTTTTTCTATTTTCTAAACCTAATATTAATTGAAGGTATTTAACAAACATTTTTATGTAATGAAAAAACTGTAGATTTCTTTGTTAGTAGAAAAACAAATATTAACTAATCATTTGTTGCATTAGATTATTAATAATTTTTGTTAACCTATTGAACAGTAATATCGACCGAATCGTTGAGTTTTTTTATTCTTTTCTTAAAACTTTTCAGGAAATGAATTCTAGACATGGAATGAATGGCAAGAAATTTAACAGAAAAGAAAAACTTTTCAAGATTTTGATAAGAAAATTGTTTAATTTATAACTTATAGGGTTTAGCTCTTTATAATTATAATGCGTCAGAAAAACAGTCAACAAATTATATGCCATTTCTTTCAAATCTCTCCTATTTTTTATTTTATTTAATCGTATTTATAAAGCAATTTTGATTTTTCCCTCAAAACTAAAATGAATAGTAAGGTATGTTATAGTATGGCGTGGAGTGAGAAATCATATCCGTCTTCGGGATATTTTCTTTTTGCAAACAAGAATTGTCTCCGAAATGGTCTGAAACTCGAAACCAAATTTTAAGAAAATAGTGGCAGAAATGCAATACAAGGAAACCACCCTTTTATATAATAGGGTGTTGTTTGGTATATACGTTCAAAAAAGCTTAACATAAATACAATGGAAACCACGAGCGGACAGACAGATGTGAAACAGACAAACCGCACCTTTTGTTAAACGATAACAAAAAATTACTCTAAACGTTGCAAAAGGAAGGAAATAGAGGACAATGTAATGAATGTAATGCTAATGATGTCGTCAATAGCAGCTTATTATAGCGCACAGGGCTTTTCATTATATTCTTAGTATTTCAGTTAAGCAGCGAATCAATTGTAAAAATTTTAATAAATGAGTGAATTATTGAAGTGTCAAAATTACATACCTTTGGATAAAGTCGTGGCCAATGGATTGTATGGATTACATGCTGTTCTGTGCACTGAATTCATTGCAATAATTAATACAAATATTAACGATAAATATATTGGAAATGAATTCATTTCCAAGTAATTAATTCTATTCATCAAAGTTCTTGTGTGAAAGCCATTGGCCAACAGTCGTAAAGACATTCTCTTAGTTGAGATCAACTTCTTCACAATCGACCGAAATCTAAAACACAACAAAATAACATATAATTAGATTCCATTTAAACAATAAAATTATTATATTTTAATGTCAATTATAATTATAGAAATTGTATATAAATTATCAAAATTCATGTTCACTAAAGACAAAGGGGTTTACTATTAATTGAATGACTCGTTTCTATGCAATTGTAAAAATGTTTAAACAATTATGAGATTCGTTTTTTTAAATTCCAACGTTTGGAACAATAAATTCGAGATATCTTCCAATGCATTCTATTATAATTAAATTAAAAATATTAAAATTATAAAAAGAATATCTAAACAATGATTATATTACAGTGATATGCAAGGGATACCCCCAGAATACCCCTCACTGTGATTTTGACCGGAGCCATTATAAGCTCACATCCAGAAACCCTCCTCTCTGGAAAAATTTCTCTGACATAACGTCTTTGGACAAGTATTAGATACAATTGGCAAAAAAAACGCATGTCCGCAGTTTTACCCCGACCCCATAGCCTCTATAAATGATTTTACCCCTTTGTGGCTTTGGTTCCACAATCATTGATAGATTACCATAAATTTCACATATCTTCCAATCTTTGTATTTGATATAAAAAGAACATTATTTCGTGAAAATTAATTTCGAATTGAATTGTTTACTCAAAATAAACATTTAATAGAAAACAAAATAAAGTTTTGCTAATTATACGAAAGAAAAGTAAATTCTATTCTGAGCTAAATTCTCCGTTTGGCAGAAGCGGTTAAAGACTAGGTGTTAGGCTGGGATGTGATGGCAGGGTGTGAGAGATGCCTATCACTCTTATAACGTATAAATTAGACAAAATAATTCCACTATCATTACGGCTCCGATATGTTCGGTAATCACATTTACTAAAGTAGTTATGACTGCGTTCACAGCATTCAATGCAATGCAAAGTGAAAACACCTGAACTTGTCATGAATGCTAAGAAAGTCTATCATTCCTTTGCAAGCGTTTGATGAGTTTGAATGCATTGTATGCATGCGTTGCAGCACTTTTCGCATCTCTTTTTTATATAATTCTCTTTAGAAATACATTTTATTTTTGTCTAACACTCAATGACTCTCAATGTCCTGAGGCTCTAAGGCTTAGAAAAGAATATTTGGCCGCACACACACACCACTGTGCACATACAGATTGTGTGTAATATACTGTACAGATATCAAGAATAAAATGCCAACACATATAGTGTACGTACTCTAGTGTGCAATACATAGAGTTAGGCCCGCATATACTTAATGTTCAGATGTGAGCACACATTCAAACACATCAAATCTCAAACTCGTTCAACGATTCCATCAAAGAATAGATTGACTAAAACTTCAAACAACAAAAAATAATAAATACTTTACAGTAAATACAGTACTGTATATACAGGTATATAATGACGAGGCTGTGAAACAAACTCATTGTGTGCTCTAAAATCTCAATCAGAGAATGTATTAAAAGTTTTAGTTAAGCCATCTCTAGTTAGCCCAACGTATAAATTAAGAATTTATTGCTCCGAGCATTTAGAGCACTAATAATCAAACCCCACCTCATCATTACATAAAAGGTTATTCACCCGTAAATCCAGTGAATACACACTCAAAATACTGGTCTCTCTTTAATATTCTTGTGATGAGCTTCTAATTTGTTTAATAAGTTTCAAAAGGGCCGCACAGGAAAAGTACAGTTATTACCAGTGCATTAGACGAGATTCAAATCAATTGCAAATCCAAATCTATTCAATACTTTTTACTGTAAAAAGTTTTCTTCTGACAAGAATTCTATTTCGCTTTTATTTTTTATTCCTTAATATTGGTTCTACTCTTGTGTTTTAAAATGTCATTCAATTTAACATTTCGTGATTCGCAGTGACAAACATTTTATTCCACTAGTATTGACTCAATTCTAACTGTTTTTACTTTTTTTTTTAATTTAGATTCAGTTCTGGTTTCATATATGAATTGAATTATCATTTTTTTAAAATAAAGAACTTATAAAAAATATATTTCTAAAAATCCAAACGATGGCAAACATTAGGACAAAACCTGTTTTCGAGTGAAACCAAAATTCGAAAACCGAATATAAGTTCAATTGAATGGCGCAGACGTACAGGTCTTAAGACAAGAGTTCGTATGTTATATTCACACCAATAGTTGTTAAAAAGAAAATATCAAAATTCAACTTAAATAGAAAATAAACTGATTCCGAAATACTTTCAATATAATAGTCTTTGAGTTATGGCTTTAATTTATGGCAATTCTATTCTATTTAATCAAAAAGAGTCAATAGTATTGAGAAAGAATGCGAAAACTTATAAGTAATTACTTGAATACAGAGTCTAATTATCGGGAATTGTATTAATGTATTGTAAAATTGATTGACAATCGAATGCGAAAATCGAGAGAAAGTGGTATTGGATTGGAATTGAATGCATTGGAAGCGATAGCAAATGTCTATATAGTGGTTATAATCTGAATGCCCCACACGATGATGTCCTTGAGAGAGCACAGGGAGGGAGAGGAGGCTCTGTTCGCTATTTAGCGTTGAATCGGGTTTGTGTCCAATGGTTTTCTAAGAGCTATTTGTTATAGTGTTCGCAGTGTTCTTGTATTTTGTTGGTCCGTATAATTGTTGTCAGCTTTTGATGGCTTGTTTGAGCCAAAGAGCGCACGATTTTTTGATGCACTCAACTATCATAACAACAATACAACGATTCTCAACATTTGCAACAATTTCAGACATGCCTTCACTCGATTGTAGCGCTCAATACTTCTTATGCAACAATGATTCGCACCTTATTTTAGAGCCATTATTCCTAAAGTATTGCATACTTTTTATAAACTTTAACTACAATAGGATATGCATTGGACGGACCGATGCGTCCCATTATTTCGACAATAATATTAGTTTTTATATCATTTTTACTCCAATTTTATATATTTGTGCCAAAAGACAACCAGTACTGAGAGCTCCCTCTGAAGTGAGTGTTGGCCAGCAGTAAATCAATGATCTTTTGAAACACAAATCCCCAAATAATTTCCATTTTCAACACAAAACATAACTTTTGCCAATCATTTGAACCCAAACTAAGGGATCAACAAATCGTCAAAATTTTCATATTTTAAACAAATAAAACGACAGTTCAATCAAATTTTTAGACATTTATATCCTTTGAGTCTTCATATGAGTGATGGTTCCAATGTATTAATCAATTCTCGCATTTAAATGATTTATTCTAAGGTCTTATTACCGTAAATAAAATTATTGTCACATTTGAATGAATTGAATTGAATTTGAACCCAAAGAAGACGTCAAGAATTTTAAGTTACTTTTTATATACTCTTTTAGATTTTTATATCTTTTGTATAAGTCTTTCAATAAAATTAAATTAAATAATCAAATAAATTATTTTTAAAAAGATATAAAGACTTGTTATAGACTTCAAAGGAAAATGACTCAAAATAATGAAAACAATAATAAAGAAGAAAATAGATATGAAGTTATAGTGTTATAGCAATTCAATTACCAATAAATGTCTTTATATCCAATTGAATTGATTAGTGAAGCAAAATGTAGAGAAAATGGTTTAAAAATAAAAATATTCTATATTTATAACAACTCTATATATGTCTGTATATAAAAATTAAATCATTAGTTTTGTCCTCAAATTGATTGATGAAAAATCTATACAAACATAAAGATATCAAACATTTATTCTTTGATCAAAAGAGAAAAATCTATTTATGAAATAGAATTTAAGTCTAATGTTTCTAATGTTTCATTAAGTGATACACTATTTGAAGAATAAATGAATGAATGAATGACACGAATTAAATTCAATACACAATAAATGAAAACTAGAATTGAAAAGAGGAAACGAAAAGAGCTTCTCGTTTGATGTGAAGCTTTTCTTTATGAGTTCGACCATTAAAAACCGGTTGAAAAGATTTGAGAAGTGGGGCCAAAATAAATATTATGTATTCCTATTCGCCTTTTATAAGACATTTTAAAATAAAAAATTTTAAACCGATTTCAATGTCCTCCCAATGAATGAATTTATTCGTTGACTTAAGCGTAGATTTTGTACCATTTGTTATAAATGTTACAAAATCTTTAAGCAATTTCTACATAACTTATAAAAATTGAGATTCTTTACGCTTTTTGACATTTTTATAATGCATTGTTAAAAAATTCTGTATTTAAATATTATATTTTCCAAACAATTGAAAAATTCAAGTTTTTTAAAGAAAAACTGATTGAAAATATCAGAATAGGCAATATGTATGGGCTTAGAGACTAAAACATTAATACATACAGTACTGGATATAGTGAACGGATCACTCGGAGTAATGAACGCAACACTCAATTCAAATCCAACTTTTATACAATAACTTTATTATAAAACAATTTATATAATTTCAAATACACAGTCAAAGAGTTGGATAACTAATGCGGTAAAGCTGTTCAATGCATTCATATATTAGAACATTGCATACATTCAATGCATATTCAAATCTTTTTCATAAATTGTTTTTTATGAATAATTTCATTAACAAAACATCATTCAGAATATGTAATTCGATTCCTAAAGTATTTTAATTATAATAAATCAATTGAATCCTATATTATTTAACAAATGATTTAAAAGTAAGAATTGTGTAAATGTATTACTGATGAATGTGACGGTCAATTAGTTTCCCGTTATTCACATACAGTATAACTACAAAGTGTTAATCAATTATTGAATATTTATTAATATCAAAAGTGCAGTAGAAATAAATGTATACACGAATTGAAATATTTAAGTTAACTCTAATTTTTAAATATTTCAAAAATGTTAATTATATTATAAATTGTTGTGTTAGTCATGAAAAGTATAAATGTTGTCAATACAAATAGAATCTGTGAAATGTCAAATCTGTATTTTTTAAATATGCTATTCAACAAATTTAAATCATTAAAACTAAAAACTAATTATTTTTCTAACCAATTAAATAATCGATTAAACGAATTGAATTAAACTAAATGATACAAAAGAATTGAAACACAAATATTAGAACAAATGACTTCATAAATGATTTAATGTGTTATAAAGTTGTAATCAACTTTTCAATAATACAAATATTAATCGCAATCTTCGAGGAAATGAAAACTTTATTTATTTCTTTATAATTATTAATTAATACCAAATTTAAATAAATAAATAATGAGTGAAAATAAGAATATAATAACAAATTTATAATAGAATTTAATAAAAGGAGAGATTAAATATTTTGATAATACAATTGTAAAACTAAAATATTACTAAAATCATAATAAATTTATATTTAATACAAAAGTTAAAACTTTTGGATTTTTATAAATGACAAAAAATCAAATAAATATATATATCTATAAGTGTTTATTAAATAGTTATACGGAAAGCGACCGAAAATCTCATTAATATTAATTGTGTATCAAAAAAGTCAGAAAAGCAGTCAAAAATGATTGCCTTTTCTCCAAATAAATAAGAATTTGAGTTCTAATGCATTTGTGAGGAAAGAGATCGTACATCAAAGTGAAAACTATTCGATATTTGACAAATGCATTCGCTTTCAAATACTAATTCATTGCTCTACTGAACACTCGATAGCAGACAAACACATATATAAAGAGGATATGAGAGAAGCAAACGATACCTTTTTTGAACACAAATCGCTAAAATGTTCTCAAATTTATTGGATTTTAATGCAATATCGGGTTCCTTAAGAATAACAATTTTAAATATCATTTTCTTATCTTTTTTCCGTTAAATCATAAAATCATGAAAAATAGCGCACGAATTGAAGCAAAACGAAAGAAAACATTATTTTTAGAAAATATTTATTTCTCTATAAATTAATATCTGTTAGAGTGAAGTAAATGTTAGTATTAAACACAAACAGTAAAACATTCGACCAAAGAGTGTAAACAATGAAATTGTTAACAAATAATGTCTAGTTTTACAGCAGTTATACAGAAAAGCAATTATTATATGATATTTAAGTAAAAGAAATATTTCAATAATCTCTGAACAGAGAGAAGAGTATTTGGAATTGAGTTTAATCTTAATTAATAGCAATCGTAAAG
>JAQIXY010000232.1:0-10591 GCA_034699165.1 Adoristes ovatus | reverse complement strand
CCCCCCCCCAAATTTTGGAAATTTTCCGCCATTTACCCCCCCCCCCCCATGATTAACACCCTAAAATGTTGCGAGAAGTACCCTGAATCCATCGGTAAATTCCTATCTCTTGCGGCACAACAGTTAGCTCCGCCCCTACTTTGGGCATCACTGCTATATTCTATTAAAAATATCTAATATTTAATATAAAAATGACAAATGATTTGAAAGAAAACATTTATTTTAGGTCCGCTTATTCATAATCGACTGTTTTTGGTTAGAAGGGGTGAAAGTATTGTTTCGGTTTAGCTTAGCGCTAATCAAAATGGGTCTTAACATAGATTCAGATGAATTAAAAAGTTCGGGCGATTTAATTAATGCAATTCGCGAAACAACAAAAAACTGTTTCGATGTAATAGAACTGAAAAGAATTGCTTTCAATGAAATAAAACTACCGAAAAGAAAATATATGGCAACCAAACGATCATTTTTTGTCAAACAAATCACTACACAATTAGAAAAATCGATTGACACTAATGTTAAAGAATCCACTTCTCAATGGATTCGAAGAAGAAGTAGTGAATTGTTAGGCCTCAGAGCAATCAATAGCAGAGATGAATACAGAATTGTCTTCAGTTCTGATCTCTCAAAAGTTGTGATTTTCCGCCGAAGCACTAGAGTTATTAGTGAGGTATCTGTGCTATATGTGGATAATATAAAAAGTGTCCGCAAAACTGAATGGTCTTTGAAAAACCCATTCATAATCGGTATAACGAATGACGGAAACAGAATTATTTGCAGTCATTGCTCATCAAAAACAGTCACTAAAGTGAAAGACGATATTAAAATAGATTTAATTGGAGTTAATTTTGAAGCCTGTGATGGCTTTTATTTGGAAGAATCCGATTCAGCAATAATTATAAGTAATTCCGGATTAGTTTCCAGATATAGGATTGAGAAAAAACAAACCGAAAATATAATGATATTTAACGATAAGTTTTCAAAAATAGTTTCGGCAAATCTGAATAAAATTTGTGGACTGGTATGGGTGGACACACTGTCACAACATAACAATACTCATAAATTTGTTGCATTTGATATAAATAGTCTCGATATATACACGACTATAGAAACCGATTGTTTCAGTGTTCATATGTTTTCAATTAACACATTTAATGATAGATCAGTTATAATAGTAAAAAGTGATCCAATAAATGGCAAATTAAAGAAAACAATTGATATTCTGACAAATGATTCACATAAACAAAGACTATTTGATTCTCGCGAAGAAATTTTTGATGTGAAGTGTTTCTCAATAAATGAGACAAACAATGAGTTTATCATAGGTTCTGAAAATTCATTAACCAATTCATGCATTCCATCACAAGAGGAATCATTAATAATATTAGTGACAAAAAATTCTTCAAATATTTCCGTTGAATATAATTATAAAAACTTTTGGAAGAAAACTATTATTTCAATCAATAAAAAAGATATTTCAGAAATCAATGGAATAAAAATTGTGAGAATAACCCAAGAAATGAATGAATTCAACATTACTTTAGTTGTCTATAGCTCTGAAAGTTCTCTAATTAATGTCAAATTTTTATACACCAAATGATTGCAAAATATTATATTCTATTTCGATATAATTTAACAAATGTTTAAAAAATTTAACTATTTTATTTCTTTTAACTATGTTTAACTAGTTTTCTGAATTTTTATTCCAATTCCTATAATCTCTTACTATAATAAGTTATGAATATTCTTTGAATTCTTCTCCCATTACTTTGAATTGATTGTCACTAAATATAAGACATTTTGTATATAATTGTAATTAATATTTAAATTGTAAATATTTTTTTTTGTCAAATAACATAACTTTAATGAATATAATTAAAGATGAAATAATTGCTAAAATTTTCAATTCTAATGAGTATTTATAGTTTTAAATATGTTTTTAATAATAATTTTAAAAAATCATTTAAAAACGACTTCAAAGTACTAAAAAAAGAAAATTTATGAAAAAATACATTTAAAGACATATATTCGGCACAAATATAATTTAAGTTTAGTTAGGGTGCGTTTGTGGCCACAGCACAGCCCTCGACATTCTCGGGCCAATCGCACACATTTTGATTGAGATTGAAGACAAGGTTTTGTGGACAGGGCATGTGATGCCGTCGCGTTCCTTCACACATGTAGTACATCGTGCAATCAGTCTTGTCCTTGTGATAACTTATGTGTCCATCAGATTCTTCACATTTCACTTCGTCTTTATTTTTTTCTGAACCATTGGTAAAAAGTTAGCGAATCGTTAAGAATTCAAATAAATGTTAATAACATTAAAATGACTGCAATTATTACCTAAATTCTGACCGAAAGCACTGTTAATATTACTGCTCTGAGTCTCTAAATTTGCCACTTTATAGCCTTTAAGTTCTTCTTTGGCCGCATGTATTAATGGAAACTTCTGTCCCATACACGACCCACTGAAGTCATCCATGTCTATTGACCTGATATGACCCAAGAATAGTATTCGTAATTATTGATATGATATACATAATAGTATTCATATTGAAATTATGTGATAACATACCAGATCATTACGCCTCCATATCCGGCCTGTTTAAGCCATTGGACCTGAGAATACACAATAAATTTATAACAAACAAATCACAAATAATTGTAATTTAAACTCACTTTAACTTTAAAACTTCGCGGATCATCGAATCCAACCTTAAATTATAATTTTAATTAAATATAACTTATATTAAGATTTTGAGGAATAGTTTTCTAACCCATTGATCTCCGGAATAGGCGTACGGAACCATTTGTTCGTTATCCCAGACCAGAGTTGCGCCCATTTTTAAAAGATCACAAATCTATTTGAAATTATAATTGTGTCAAATAATTATATATTTATTTATAAAACCAAAACCATTGCAATATTGAAATTAATTCAAATAAATTGATTTAATTTACTTCAAAAAATGATAGAAATCCTGATTCTCTTGTGTATTGTCCGGGTGTGCCTCCTTTTATTGCCGGGGCGTTTATATCAGTAAGATTGGAGCTGGATAATGTGAATGTTCGACCTGATTATGTTGTTTCAAATGATTAAAATAGATGAGAGACTGACTAATCGTGAAAAAGTATTGCACATTAAACTTAGGCACTGACCATAGGTTGGGAGTCCGACCACTAGTTTCTCTTTTGAGGCTCCCTTTGTAACCCATTCTCCAACACTAAAGTCCTTTAAAGACAATTGGATTGAATTTTTTAAAGTAATCGTCACTTAATTTATATTATAGTCAATACCACTGTGAGCTTCTTCTGGTAAGCGGAAGCACTGTTCAGAGCAAATAGGGGTGAGTTATGGTTAACCGTTTGCTCCCAATCTCCGTGAAAATCATAGCTCATTATATTCATGAAATCTAAATATCTATAGAATTATTTTTATAAATATAGCGAACAATCAATTGTAAACCATAACGAAAGGTCTCACTTATTGAGTTCGGGAACATTGAAACCACTGGTGACCGCTTCAAAGCTGGCCGGAACTGCTGCTGTCAGTAATAGTCTTGATTTCCCCGATCCTTTAGCTTCTCCATCGAAAGCTTCTCGCAATTCCTGATTTAAAGATCATATTTGATGTATTATTAAACACATTATATAATTATGTCATATAAATGATACAAATATAGTGCCCCAAAGAGGCGTTTAACCAAAATCTAATAATAGTGCAAACCTTAATAAGTTTGACATATCTTTCTTTGTCATCTGACCCCCGGGGGAATTCCCAGCAAATGTCGAGTCCGTCGAAGCCTTTTTTGCGTAGAAATTCAATTGAATTAAATATGAATAGCGTTTGGCGATAACTGTTTTCTGTCAATTGTTTGAAGGGTGTGGGACCCATCATCCAACCTCCCACTGCTATCATTACTTTCAAATTAGGATTTTTAGCTTTGAGAGCGAGCACTCGATCATAAAGTCCTAACTGAGAGCCATGGGTTTCATCCGTCTCTTCACTCGCACTGATCTTGAATTCATCGTTGAGGTTAGCGAACGCAAAGATAATATGAGTGCAAAGATTAGGGTCCAAATTCTCGGGTTCGAACTTGCCTATACCCGGCCTTTTATTGGACCAATTGGTATAATAACAAACTATTCTGGCATTGGTCTCCTCATCTGAACCAGTTGTCAATGCATTGGTGGAAAGGGATGAAGTGGCAGACGTCTGGTCCAGTTTTTCATGGATTATATTAGTTTCAGTGTTGGGCACCGATACTTTAATTATTGGATTAGAAGACGCTTTGCTGACAATCTGATCAAAAGATGAAGAGGACTTTGGTCTACCAATTAATTCTTCGCCCATGATCTCGATGAGGGGGTATTTCCTTCCGGCACATTTACCACTAAAATCATCCATATCTACCGTCCAGACCATAGCACCGGCGTAATCGTTTTCTAAAAGCCACTTCATTTTATTTCTTATAGACCTCTCGTCATCGAATCCGACCCATTGGTCTCCATCTATAAGATATGGCACTTTCTGTTCGTCATCCCATATATAAGTGGCGCCGTTCTTAAGCATTTCGCAGATCTCATAAAATGCTAAGAATCCTGATTCTCGACTATATTTACCCTCTTTGCCACCACCAGATGTGGGGGCATTCATACCATTGTTCGAAGGATTGGTAAGAGTAAAACTACGACCTATTTTCCAAACAAGTTTTCACTAATTAATTAATTTAAATTTTTAGAATAAATCATACCATAAGTAGCCATTCCTACAACAATTTTGTCTTTAGGCGCTCCCATTCTTTCCCACATTTTAACTCCAAATTCCTAAAAAAATTAATTAATAAAAATTAAAACTTTTAAATAAAAACATTTGCCTATAAGTTGACAAAAAGTTCAACGATTGAAGACTAGGAAAAAGCAGATTATATTATATTTCAATACTTATATATTAACTATATTTCAGTAATACTGTCTATTGATTTAAGAATCGCACAAAAGTTAATTTATTTTTTATAGATTAATAATAAAAGAAATTAAGTAATAAAAGCATGCTCAAAATTCTATAGATGTAGAATTAATTTTTTAATGCATTCAATAACTTTCTTAATTATGATTCAGAATAATTAGTTCAATCTAACCATGCATAATTGTTTTCGCCACTCTGTTTCTGATGAAATCGCAAAAAGGGGTGCGTTGTGTCCAGTCTTTGGCTCCCATTTTCCGTGAAAATCATATGACATTATATTTAGAAAATCGACATAACTTTAGAATAAAAATTAGTTTAAAATAAAGTTTTATCTGAAATATTTAATACAATCATACGCAGCAACTGCGGGCACATCATAGCCCCCGCGCACAGTGTCGGAACCGGCAGAGACAGCTGCTGTTAATAATAGCCTGGGCAATTTCTTCTCTTTTGCTTCTGCTTCAAACGCTTCTCTAATTTCCTTTAAATTATAACGAAATTAATCATTTGATACAAACAAATGTTGAATATAATTATTCAAACCATAATATAATATATACCTTCAATAAGTCTACAAAATTCTTCTTGTCATCAGACCCTTTAGGAAATTCCCAGTCCAAATCAAGACCTTTGCAAAAATTGAGTTAATCCAAAATAATTGAAATAAATATTATATATATATTTGCAAAATTGCAATCAATATTATATTTGGTGTTAATTCTATAAATTCAGTTAAATTCTGGTTTTTATTAAATTAATAGTAATTTCTATAAAATTTAGCCGAATATGATTAGGGATGTCCAAGCTCGACGAAGTCACGGGGTATGTGTCCAGATAGGGCCGAAAAAGTTGCCAGAATCAGAAGGGGGACCCTATATTTTTTTCTTCGTGACAGGGGGGGGGGGGGGTATTTCACAAGTTTTTCGATGACAGGTAAGTATTTTGGCTATATCCCAATATCCCACTCGGGTATCCATAAATATAATTGAATTCTATTAAATGGCTCTAAATTTAGTGAAATGACATAATTGTTTTAAACTGTAACCAAAACTCTATTGAATTCAGATATGTTTAAAAAAATTAACGAAAGCTATTGCCCCTTTGGTGTTGAACCCTAGGCATGAGTGAGTGAATTGTTATTGAATTAGTCCATACCATCAAAATTTCTTTGTCTAAGATATTCCATTGCACTGAAGATGAATACTTGTCTGTTATATCTGTTGGAAGACATAACTTTGAACCTCTCTGTGCCGAAAGACCAGCCCCCTTAACAATTATTAATTGATTAATTAATATTTTGACGAATTATTATAAGACAAGTATAAGACATACCGACTGCGAGTAAGACTTTAAGATTTGGATTTTGAGATTTGAGATCAACGACTCTCTCATACGTCCCTTTTTTGCCATTTTTTGTCTCATCTGTGGCGTCAAATGAGGTCAGTTTATTAGCTTTCATCCAACCAAAGCTAATAATTGAATTAAATAAAAGTTTTAAAAATATTAACTAAATTGAGTCAATGCTATGCTTTTTCTGTTTCATTTGCCAAATCAGGGATGGCCAAGGTCGGCCGAGTCAGGGGGGTATATATTTGGAAATTTTCTCTCAAAATCATAGGGGGTTATAATGTTACTGTGGTCCCCCTTGCTTTTTTCTAATTTTTCCAAAATCGGCGCAAAAGCCAGGGGTGTATTTTTCCAAAAAATTTCGAAACGGGGGGGGGGGGGTTATACTAATACCCCCTGGCCATCCCTGTTCCAAATAATATTAAGAAAAGCATTTAAAGAACTGACAGTTTTTTTCTAATTTACATTTTAATTATGAATTAGTACTATATTTAAAACTAGAATTAATTGAAATGACATTTATTTATATTTTTATCGATTATATAATCCAAAAGATAAATAAATTTTGAATTCGGCTTAAAATAAATTGAAAATACCTGAAAATTATATGAGTGCATATATGAGGGTCAATATTTTCTGGTAGAAATTTGCCCTCTTTTGGTCGATACTGAGACCAATTGGTGTAATAACAAACCAATTTTTTATTTGGTTTCGCATTCGATAGCTTTTGATTTAGAAGACGTGAATCTAAAGTAATTCAGTTATAATTCAAATAAAATTAACAAAAATGTATTCATTTATAATTCAAAATAGCTTTAATTAACATTTCTCCAATTGTTTTATACAGTACTATATATCAAAGAAGAAGAAGAAGAAAATCACGATTTCGGATCGAATTTCTAAAATTGCCTAAAATTGTCTGAAATTGAAATTCATTACTTCAAACATTTAAACTGTTTTAATGAAAGATTATATTAATCCCATAAACCGTATTAAACCAAATCAATGTTAGTAAAAAGTACTCAACTCATATTTGAATCTATTTGTAGACAAATGTAAACAGGTCATTATTTGAAATCGATAATAAGTTAGATTTTTTAATGAAGAATATTAATTATTTGTATTAAAATCGATTATTAATGCTATTTCTAATGAATGAGACGATAATGAATATAAAGTTTTATAATTTCTAAATTTTTCGATTCATTGAGTTTTGATTGTTTTGATTGTTAACAAAAATAAATTACAAACACTTACTTAAAAGTCTTTTTGGTTCTGCTAATTGTAATCCAATGTTGAAAAATAGTAGGAACGGTAGTATCGATTCTAAAATCTAATAAATCAAATTTAAAAAATACACAATGAGTTCTTTTATCGCCAATAACTAAAAATTAAACTAAATATTGATTTTGAATAAATAAAAATTATTTATTCAAATAAAGACATTAAGAAACAATTGTTCTCTTGTTGTCAGAAGAGGTGTGTATTCTTTTAAACAATCATTGAATTCAAGGGCGACTTATTTTAGTAGTTTTATCAAAAATTATAACAAATTACTTTTCTTTATTAACATTTAATGGAAGAAATGGCAATAATAAACAGTTAAACGCCTAAATCAACAATGAAAATACATTAGATATAAGTTTTGAAGTTCATTTATTCAAGGTATGACCAAGCTATAATAATGGCTAGGGTCAAATGTTTAAGAAGAAAATGATAAATCCAGGGGTAGCCTAATCTTTCATTGTTATTATTTTGTTGCTTTATTTTAAAAACTTGTATTTTGCCCCCTATCTAAGTATATCAACTTCGGTTGTAGAGGTTAGGGGGGATTTAACTAAATAAATCAATCCTATTTTTCCAAAATTGGCGCAAAAGCAAGGGGACAGGGAATTTCCAAAACATTTTAAAACGGGATAATTTTATACTGCCATCTGGCTACCCCTGTTTAAATGCCAAAGAAAACTCCTAATTTAAAAGGTCTTAAAAGTTTAAAGTAATTTAAAGAATTTCTAATCGTATATAAAGTGAATGAATTGTAGGATTGCCTCCTATTCTCGTTTAACTATTATAATTGTAATCCCAGAATAAACACTACCTTGATCTTATTATTTAAAATTAAAGCAAATTACCGAAAAATATTCGCAAAACATCATTTACAAAGTTATTAATTCCTTTATAAAAATGTCAAAATCATAAATGATTGAAGGTTTTGTAAAACAAATGCAAATAAAGAAGAATTCAAATAATAATTTGCTTATTTTGTCACATCTTTATACAGAGTGTGCACAGGAGTTCAACCCTAAAATGGTAAGAATTGTGAAATCTCACAATGCTACATTTTGTTTTTGTGACTCAAATAATTAATTTGTCATATTTATAAGTTATATGTTTTCTTAAAAAAAGAAGCAAAACTAAAAATCATTAAAATAAACATTTTATTAAGAAATTCATTCGAATCCATAATTTAAAATATAATATTATATGATATAGTATGCAGGGTGTAATAATAATGAAAATCAAATCTTTATTTTTCTTAAGAAATCACAATGAAATTTCGATACGTTTAAGGTATGTTGGACAGGGTTTACCTTCATCTTTGACCTTCTTCAATTCAGAATAACCTCTGTATGTTTGAGAAGTCTAGTCATTCATTCGTTAAGATTAAAAGCATTCAGAAATCCAAATATCAAAATAACCTCAATAGAGGTTTAACTACAAAAAAAATGAAGCTTATCAACAAAATAAAGTCAATGCGTATAAATTTAACGAAATGTTTTTTATATAAAAATATATTTTTGGGTCGATTTTACAATAAAGTGCTTCAAAGTTTCACTTATCTTATTGAATAAGATTTTTTATTGACTAAACTATAATAAACTAATTGGTTTACACTAAATGTTGAATTATTAGACTAATTGTTAGAAAACAAAATTATGGAAAATGCCAGGATAAAAAATAATGATTAATGTGCTAGTAACATTCTTTTTAAAAATTAAGAATCGTAATTTTTTATCCTGAATAAAATTACAGTTGTGACCGCTTCATTAATTTAAGCATATTTTATGTGTGTATACATTTGTAGTATAGCATTGGCATAATTTTACAGGGTTTGTTTTTTTTAAAATGTTTTTGAAATTTTTGATCAATTGAGTTGTGATCATTTTCAGATTGCATTACAACTTCATATTCATTTACTTAATTGATAAACAGCTGGACTTTCTTTTTGTCGATAAAATTTTCAATGACTTTAAGTTTGTTTAGTTTTAAACACTTTTTATTAGATAACAGTTAAATTATATTCATTGCGTAATTTTTATACTTAAATGAAGATCCTTTCGAAATGTTAATTAAATTCTCAAAACTTTATTATTTTATATATTTCTGTATTTAATCCTCAATAAATAATTGGCTTGAAATGGAATTCAAGCTATAGAATGAAAAAATGTTCAATTTGTAGAACTTTTAAAGATTTTTTAAAAAGAATTAAATGAAAAACAAATTGTTTAAAATATTTTCTTAGTTTTATTTTCGATAAATTATTTTAATTTTATTACATTTTTAAAAATATTACACTCAATATAGAAAAGGGTTTAGTTGATTACCCCTTTAGTTAAATACTCTTGACATAAGGTATAGACAAAATCCTTGATTGGGAGGGGTGGGGTGGGAGTGGGGCTTAAAAACTTCAAACTAAGCAAACCTAAAACCTCAAACAAAATTATTTTGCAGACAATTTTATAATCTTTTGATGTTTCAAAACTTAATCGTTTATATAAGACAAGCATTTCTGTAGCCCTGGACGGAAAGGAACCCACTCTGAGGTGTGGATTCCTTTAACTCTTTTTCTCATTAATTTCTGGTCATTATATGAATTATGAATTAAAGTTTAAAAGATATAAATTTAATTCATAAACATTAAGTGACGGCCAAAGTGTTTGTTAATCTATTGTGTTATTTGACTCGATTTCGTAATTCACAGTTATTTTTGTTAATCTACTCATCATTTTATTGTTCTTTAATACAGAATAATTGAAAAAATATTAAATAGGATATAATTTTATGATAAAAGATTTGAATAATTAATTTCATAACATTCAACACAACAAAAGTGACTAAAATCTATGCTAATTATTCAATACAATAATATTTTCCTTTTAAATGTTAGAAATAATTGTGAAGAATAGCTTTGAATACAATACATAAGAATATATTCTCAATAGAATAGACAGAACACAAACCAATTCAAAAGTGATGAACAACTTTGGAGAT
>JAQIXY010000231.1:0-10602 GCA_034699165.1 Adoristes ovatus | reverse complement strand
CCGAATAAAAAAAAGTATTCAATTCATAACACAGTTTTCAATTTCACAAATCAATATAAAAAAAGAGAGAAAAGAAAAGCTTTTTTAAACTTTTGAATTTTTAAAAAACATAAATTATAAATGAAATCAAATTTATATTTTTCTCTATTGTTAGCGAAACACAAATAAAATCTTTTGGAAGTCTATATAATTCAGAGCCAAATATAAAGTTTTAGATTTTCCATTCAATTAATTATAAATATTTTTTTCTCTCTTTATTTCTTTAAATCAATTTTATTGATTAAAATAATGGAAACTAAAACAATGTTAAAAACTAATTATAAAGAGGTTTCGAGTTTTTTTCAATTGACACAAAGTATACACAATTTACTGCTTAGCTATGCGTTTGTCTATATATTAAAGAATTCTTTTTATTTGCGATTATTTTCAGCCAAAAGCGATTTAAAGAATTGAAATTCTTTTCAAGTCTCGCATATTATTCATCAAATCTTATGAATATTCATGGCTTTGAATGAGAAAAATTCGATGAATTCCTATTTGAGAGCAATTGTTAGAATTCCGGGTCTGTCTCTTCACTAAACCATTTATTCTTTAGTTATTAGAGAACTTCGATGTTCTTCTCTTAATGTTTTCCTATTTATTCTAAAGGAACGGATAGAAGAAAGTGAGCCATTCATAGATCTAAACGAGTGCTACGACTGGACTAATATATTGGCAGACTTTAGGTCTCATTCGGTTTCATTCGTTATCATAGCATTACCTAAAACTCAATTCGCCTGAGAATTAGATCATATATTTTACGGATTTTCTCACTGTTTCCACGTCTTGAATGTTATGTCTGATTAAAATCAATGACTAGTTTTTTCTGACTATTACTAACTCTTCTGCTTATATGAAAAGAGTAAAAAAAGAGAAGTTTTGTCATAATTCATATGAATTGTAGTTTTTTTTATAAAACGATATTAAATGTATAAATGATGTCTATCTTGTGATACATTAACTGTTAGTAGTATTTGTGCGCAAACTATAATCTATTATAATGTGTGTCATTAAATACATGAGTAATAAATTAAAATCCAATCTAATAGTCAATACCCCAGTAAGAGAACAGACGAGATATGCGATGCCAATGGAGAGCGAGTCACTGCCCAATGATTTACGGTTTGGATCCAGTGTTGCAAATACTGTGAACACTACCAGAAATGTTAGGACAAATTCGACGCCAAATATCTGCCATGAGTTGAGCTGGTCGTGTGCCACTGAGATGCCCAGAGGACCCATACCTTGATGTCCAGTCACTGATACACTACAAGAAATGGAAGAAAAAGAAGAAATAAATAATTAGCGACAGAAATGAGGCGTTAAATTCTGCGGCTCAGGTCTATCGTAACGTTGATTAGTGTGACTTCAAATGACTTATTGGCAAACATTGTTAAATGTGCTTAAGATTTCGCACAAACAATCAATTTAACACTTTTCTCACTCACTCACAGACCATCTGTTCCGCAATTATTTTAATCACTAATTTGTATATTAAATGGAATCTCATTTTAATAAAAACCCAAAACATAGTGAGAGAGAGAGAAAAAAATCGATTTCAACGAAAAGATAATTTTGGAAATGTTTTGCAAATGAGATAATAAATCAGAAATTAAAGTGAAAACAGCTTTAGTGAAAGAAGATGTCCTAAAAAGAAGGCAGAGTTCCGGTTAAGATAAAAGAAATGCAAATGCAGTTAAAGAATCTGCTTATATATGAAATTAATGAATGACTGAGTGAAACAACAAAAAAAGTAAAGATTGGAATAAAAGCTTTGAATTCTCTTAATGGAGAAAATAAATACAATAATAACTTTCAATTAATTATAATATATATTCTCAATCATTAGTTTCTCTCTATATATAGACAGAGACAAGTTTATTCTTTATTCTATATATTCATGAAAACCGGTTTTCTATTATGTTTAATATTATTATATTCCGAAGCAAACAATATAACTGTAATATAAAGATAATTATAATTTATTATTAATTTTGGTAAAATGTGGAGGAGGTCTATGTCATGAAAAGGTAGATATGAGTGGCACTCGTCTGACCGGAGAGTGATGATCAGCACTCGCGTCAATGTTTAATAATAATAATAATAAAGCACTCGTATCCCAACCTCACCCAACTTCACAATTTATACGCGAATAGAAGGTTACAGAAGTATTGAACCAGAGATTAGGTATAACAACAATATCGTCATCAGTTTGTTGAGGCGTTTCCTTTATTTTCAGCCACTTTTTGCCAAAACATAGTAATGAAGGGAAAGGAACCGACTTTTTTCTGGCTTTTTTATGCTCACAAACTAAGTCTGACTTACAATTTGTGATATTTATGATACGCTTATTGACCATTATTTCAATCACTGACACATCTTTGCGGCAAAATATCTACACATTAAGCGAGTTATCTCTTCTTTTGTTGTTATGCTCTCTAAAACTATTATTGGCCTAAATTTTTTCCTTAAACACTGTGGGCTTTCTCTTTGACTTTCTTTGTCACAGATATTATAGTCTTCGTGAAGCCTATCATTAATGTTTAGGTAATTCCAGAACACATTTTCATAAAATGCAATAATAGATAGTTTTGCCGATTCTTCAAGTCTTTAATAAGAAGACTTTTTATGTGACTATAATTGAGGTTTTATTTAATAGTTGTCTAATTGATGTGTATATGAGAAGACTTTCCGATTGAGCTCTAGAATCGTGAGATTGGAAATAAGCACCTGTCCCTCCATTTCTACATAAATGGCAACTTTCACTGGAGAAATTAAATATTTATACCAATCCCCTTATCCTCTCCTTCTCTTCATTATTTAATTAGTTTTAATTTAAGTCAATTTTTCAGTGATTTAAATGTTCTGAAATATTGATTTCATTTTTTTATTTGTGTAAAACTGGGAATTAGTTTTGAAAATCAATAGAAAAACAATCTTTTTTATAACCCCAACGATGAGTAATAAAAAGATCGGAAGAGAAAAATGTGGGAAAACTTTTTCATACATTGGTTTTTAAAGTTTTTAGGCATCACTTTAATTGTAGTTAATGTCTATACTCTACGTGCTCTTCAGATTAAAGACATCATTTATATGATGCCTACCATCTCTTTGGTGTAATACATACCAAACCACACATAAACTAGTTTTTCTC
This sequence comes from Adoristes ovatus, assembly GCA_034699165.1. Taxonomy (NCBI): domain Eukaryota; kingdom Metazoa; phylum Arthropoda; class Arachnida; order Sarcoptiformes; family Liacaridae; genus Adoristes; species Adoristes ovatus. The sequence goes on along the minus strand of JAQIXY010000231.1, from coordinate 7,409 downwards.
CCGAACCTGTGCTCATAAGGGAAATGTACCCATAAATGAAGTTAAGGCAAAAAATAAAATACTTAAGGCATTCGTTAGAAGAATTTATAAATAAATATATATTTAATATAAAATCAAATAAAGAAATGCATTAAAAATTGAAAATATATTTTTCAAACTTTCATTTTTTTATCAATTCTTGTTCTCTAAACAGGAATGAAAGAACAAAACCCTTTAACGTCAAATGTAGTTTCAGTGCATTACTGATGAAAAGGCACTTTCAAAATAAATATTACATTAAGTTCGGGTTGTGTACAGAGAGGAGCTTCGATGTCATGGAATCGTTTCATTTGCATCGATTGACTGAAGAGTGTTTGCAAAACTTTTAAATAGTTAGTTGAGCTCATGTCAGGCTCAGTGAACTCAATTCTTTATAACGTTTTCAATACTAGGGTTTAATTCCTGTAACAATACCTAAACCATTGAATATATATAATTAGAATGTGTTCTCTCAAGCTTTCAAATTATATAACACACTATCGAATAGACGATATTTTCAATACAATCAACTTTTGATGAATTTTTTGATTAATAATTTTAGATAAGAGCGATTCTGCCCTCACATCACTGCAATCCTTCTAATGCCAACATTTTAATAGTTTATATTTAAATTACGACACATTTCATCAACTTTTGTATTTAGATTTTTTATATTGTCATTGAAGAACATATATTTTGAATCCATTCTCACACTTCAGTTAATTATAGAGACTTTAATGTATGACTAAATCCTCCTTCGCTCAGACAATACTATGAATATTATATTATTTTGTTTATTCTAAAAGAATGGAAGTTTGAAAGTGGAGAGAGAGAGAGAGAGAGAGAGAGAGAGAGAGAGAGAGAGAGATTTTAATGTATTTAATGTATAAATCTATACAATGTTTAGCTAATGTATTGCTGAACTCAGCACTGAATTAAAGCTAATTAAAAAACTTGAACATAAGTGCAAAAGAATGAGAAATTTTAAATTAAATTTTGATAATAATATTTGTGAGAATAGAGAGCATTAATATTAGACAAGGAATGAGTAATGAATGGCAACATTAGCTCACAATCGAACCGCTGAAGAATTGTGAGCCCATAACAGCCTTTCTGTTCCCCAGAGCACAGAGCAAACAGTTGTATATAAGTATTCAATTGAAAGTTTTCTATTTTTGTTCCCAATTTTCTATATTATATTCGTTGTATTGTTGTTAGTATTTGGAGTTATATTCGCCTTATATTTGAGTTGATGTTTGTTTGAGAGGCAAAACATTTCTTGTGAAAGAAGACCTAACACTCTGTGCAATACATTGTGTACACTATTTGCCATTTAGTTTGTCGACTAAAAAATAATAAAAATCATATGAATAGTATTGGACACACAGTACGCAATCGGCATTCAATATGACATCTGTGGCTATTTGTTATTCACACCATAGGATAGTATAGTTTGCTATTATTTCGAGTGCAATAAAAAAAGGTTTAGTGGAAAGAGTGGTATTGGAAAAGTTGAAAAACGAAGAAATATAGTATAAATGCATCAAATATTTTGTGAACCAAACAAAAAATCAATCTCTCTATCGAATTGGAATCTCTTTTGGCTTTTCCATTCTTTTTTCTTATATACACCGTATATACTCGACATTATATACACTTTTTTCTTAACCTCTGATATGTTTTGAAGACTAGACGATGAATCGTCAAAAAAAAATATTTGTGAAACCAACTGATTCAGCAGTTGTTCCAATACTTTAGTACATTCTCTGAACATTCGCCGCAACGTTTATGAAAAATCAAAATTTTCAGTTCCCATAGGCTTTCACTTCCCTTTCAAATAACAATAAAGTTGAGGAACAGTTTTAAGACGCTCTGAAAGACTTTTTTCTTTCTATACTTTTTCCTCTCCTTATTTCCAAACTCTCCAATACTGAGAAATATTTTTATTGTGACAAAAATTTTCTCATGAAAATTGCTTGGCGTAAGAGAAATAAGAAAAAAGCACACTGATGAATTATATGAGCGCTTAAATAACTCAAGAATTTTTAAGAATTCTTCAAAGTTTAAAACCGAACAAATTATTTTTCATCGTTTCAACTCGTTTTAAAAGTAATCATAAAAAAAATAAAACTTTTGTCAATGAAATATCGCGAGAAAATTCTTGAGTGTCTCCAGAAAAGGCTCAATAGATTTATCGTTTCTTTCTCTCTCTCTCTTCAAAAAGTTTAAAACTTGTTATATTATATAATAGTTTTTGCACTCATAAGTAGTGAAAACAAACAAATTGTCGTTTTATTTATTGTGCGGTATTTCTCAACTCTAATGCATTACTCAAATGTATTTGCGATCAATTTATTATATTTAAACGAAACAAAAATTCTGTTAAATTAATTTAAGAGAAAGTTTTTCATTTACAGTACAGAATAAAAATGAATCGCAAAGATATTTCGAGTATAATATTGTTGGAGAGATTGTGAGAGCAGTAATGTTTCCATTATTCAAAGTAGAACCATATGTAGTGTACAGTACTTTAGGAATAGAAGGAGAAGGCGTCCAGAGATGGAGAAAAGATTTTCCAATTTTCTCAATGCACGCAATACATTACAGATCATGAGTACTAATGGATGTATTGCTTGCATTTGCTTTCTTTGCCTTTTTCTCCACATTTTTTCTTTGTTCCTAACACTCAATTTCATGCATTTGTGTTTAGACTTTCTTTGCGCTCACTTTTCTCTTTGATTCCAATTCTCTCTCTTTTTTTTACTGTCGAAGCAATCATTTGGCCTTTAGTTGAGTCTAAAGTTGTGTTCAGACATTGGCATACAATACACAGTATTTAGTCGACACAACACATAACGACTAAACTCATGCAATAATTTCAAAATAAATGCAACAGATTTTTCGCTATGCATTCAAAAGGCATTTATTATCGCAACTAAACTAAACATATAATCAATGAATAAGCGATAATTCAAATTCTTATCGACTACTGACTGAAAAGCCCGAAACAGTCATTAGAAACGAGACTAACTATAAAATTACATGCATTTGAATACATCAAAAAGTTGTCATATAATGCAAAATCATTAACAAAATTACAAATCCTATAATCAAAGAATTTTTCTCTATTTTTTATTTTTCTAACTAATTATAAACTAATCCGAAAGTAGAGGAAAAATCAACAATCAGTGCAACAAATGTTGGAATAAATTTTTAATATAAACTAATCCGAAGTAAAAATTATATTTGTTTTAAAACATACTTTAGTTTTGCATTTAATTAAAATAAACTTTTATTATAAGTATTTTTATTTATTATTACGATTCGGGCATTAGTTTCATTTGGAAAATACTTTGACTGTAATTATCATAAATAAATACATTCGTAATGTAAAGCAAAGGATCATATCTTGCAATTAGTTGTGAGAACACATGCCATCGATTCCAGTTATAACCCTTTAGTTTTGCTTTAAATCTAATTTATTCGCTATAATACTCTATAATGTTTGTATCGTTTTTTATGTGCTTTTGGAGTCAATTTAACCGCTAATACATATTCATCGTAAGGATAGATTCGTAAAGTTTTCTCACAAATACCCTTACAATAGAGTGAGTGCTGGTGTAAAGCACAGCCGATTTTGATGCGATTGTGATTCTGATGCGAATGAGACAAGAATTCTATAGAAGAGTCACATTTAGGTTCGCGTCATTAATAATGAGATTAACAAACGTGAAGCCGACCTCACATTTCACTGTCAGACAGACATTCAGCTATTTTAATGCCATACGAAGAGTTGGTCTTAAGTTTTCTTTTGGCTAATTTTTATTTTTTTTCCCATCAATTTTGCACAACATATCTGTTATTCTATTGAAGAATTCAATTCTTTGCGCATAAGATATATAAAAATGTAAACTAAAAGCTTGCGTCTAATCAATAGAATGAAACTAATTTAGTAATAAAAATCTATTACTTTTATATATCCATTATTTTATATCAACGTTATTGTAAGCCCTGAGCAATCATTTTAAAAGCAAATTTAATGCAATTCTTCCGCAAAAACATTTATTTCAGGCTATGCTTAAAATATTTTAATATTTTCTATACATTTCACTCTAATTACTGATTAATAAATATATTAATAATTTTTTTATTATCAAAATAAATTATGAAATCATTTAGCAATTAAGGTGTCATTTGCTATATGTATGCACTTTCTCGTCCCTTATATTTCGATTAAGTAAAGTCTGAAATATAGTAATGATATGTTAATTGCGTCGGACGTGAAGAGAGCCCGGAGTCATGTAAAAGCATTCATCGAGAGAGCAACTGATTTACTTAAAATTGTTCCACTTTTGTATTGCAAAAGAGATTTTTATGAGAGTCAGTGAGAGAGTTAGGGCTACTTTAGTTCGCAAATAGAATAGAAAGGAAAAAAATGAAAGCCTTTTGCAAACAACAGAGCCTTAAACTATCGCCAAAGCATTTATATATCACTTTAAGAAAAAGAGGCATTTAGAAGATTGTCTTTTCCGCTGTTCCTAATATTTTTCAATAAAAAAATATATTATATAACAACACGACTACAAACGAGATATATTGTTCTCAAATTTTTCTTTTCTCTTGAAAAAAATAAATAAAAATAATAATGAGATACTGTATATTATACAGTGTATAACAATATATACTTTAAGCATATTTTTGATGCAATGGTCATACTTTTGATCCGATATAAAGTCACGCGTCGTCTCACACACACAGTGGAGATCACTTTCAAACAAATGGCAAAAAAACTTTTGAACCTATCTTTTTGGGCATATTTTACTTATAGTTTATTATTATATAATAATAATATGAAATAAAATAAGAGATAAAACTATTTTTTTTGTGAGCGAATTATTCGCGTGTTTGGGTTCAGTCATAAATGCTATAAAACTACGAAACACTAAATGAATTGTGAATCGCATTCATCGACGCGAGTCATAAAAATTATTTAATATTTTATTATTGTCTTCTCTTTTCAAGGCTCGAGTTTCTCTTTTATACTTGATGAGATTTAAAATGCAGGGATGGAAAGGGCCGATCAAACCCACGGGGGATATTATTCGTAACCCTTATTGAATTAAATATATCCCATGAAAATTGTTTAATCTTTTTAAAAATTTGACAGAACTTAAACACAATGTCGAAGAATATTCACAAATTTCTGTGTCGATTAACTATGAAATACAGTATATAAACTTAAAGAACACAAAATTTAACTCAATTTCTGATATTATAGTGCATAAGAATAATATGAGTGTAACCACATCTGCATCTCTGATCAAAACTACTTCAAATCACTTTCTTAGTGGTGTATAAGAAGTTACGAATACAATAATAATCTTTATTTAATAGTCTGTTTTCACTTTTTAATATTCCATTTAATGATAGCCCAGACCTTAAATATAAAACTTTCGAAACTTTACACTTCAATTCATTATTTTGTTGGACAATATTTTTATTATTATTAAACTTTATGTTATTCTTTTAGTACAGAAGACTTGTATTGTATATGAAATTTAGACAACATTTTAAAACAATTCAAAGTAAATAATATTAAATTGAAAAAAAGTTTTAAACGATTTATATTTTTGATGATTTGATGCATGAATTCATACTTAGAAAGAATATTATAATAACTGAACCGAAAATAAAAGAATAAATATTCGACTGAATGGCCAAACGCTATAATATTTTCATAAATGCTTTTCATTAAATAATAATCTCATTTGAAATTAAGATCAAATCGAATTCAATAAAGGATTTTCTATCGACTAAAAGCCGTTTAACTAATGATTAGAACCACAATTCTATCCATTCATTGCCAAATTAGATTTATTTATTCAAAATGTAAATCAAAGATAAACTAATGTCTAAATCGAGAGTAATTCTAAATCAATTCGAGTGTAACTAAACTCTACTGTAATGTAATATTAATTTAACGATTATTGTATACAATAATATCTAAATTTAGAATTCAAGTGAATTTAAGTTTTTGTGTTTATTTATTTATGAATTGCATTTTGTTATACATTACTGTACTTATGATTGCTTTACTTTATAATAAATTTTGTAAATCAAACAAAATTTTCTACACTCTTCCCAATAGTACTCAATGATTGATCGATGAATTCCAGATACAAACAAATTTATGTATCTCTTATTGTTTGACATATCATATGAGTCCACTCCTTGTCTGTAATTCTAATTTTGCTAATTCATGGATTACTTTTTTTTATTATTCAAGTAAAATAAGAGGATATTGGCGTTGACTACAAATTCTCTATAAGTTATAATGAATTACAGAGAATATGAATGACTAGAAAACAGTCAAAGAATATAGTGATTCTGTATTCGAATTACACTAAAAGCATATCTCCGGTATATTTAATTATATGGAAGCATATATACAAATGTCTACTAAACCCCAATAGAGTTTTGTGATAATAGTATTAATACTCGTGCTATAAATACTCTAAACAGGTATATAATTCTCCTTATATTAGAGGATTTGACGCAATGTTTGCAAACTAGAGATAGCGAGTAGTGAACAGAACTTTATTGTAGTGTTTTGAGTGATGGTTAGCAAAGTGTAACCACAGGTGAAAATACATTTGATAGACATAGAGAAGTATAATAGCATATATACGCGTAGAGCCCACCCATAAATAACTTTAATATGAAGTCAAGAGTACGCCTAATCGTTTCGCCCAAATATGCTTAACTGACTCTACATTACATTCGGAGAGAATTTATATATTCAGTGTCGCATTGAGTTCCAGATAAACTTTTATGCGATATATGGACTGAGTTTTAATGGAATTTATTCCAGTGATGGATACCAAACATTTTTTTACTGATGTTTTTCTATAAAAGATATTACATTTGCGAAAAAATATGTCAATTCATAAATTGATATTTATGTTCAATAATATAAGGCATAAAAACTCGAATATAACTTATTATTATTCCCATTACATGTGATATAAATATTTTAAATATTTTCCTATTTTTTATTTTTATATTTGAAACTTTGGAGCGAAAGAGAAGACAAAAAATATTTTTGATTCAATTTTTTTTCTCTTCTCACATAAAAATATATTCACTTTTCCATTAGATATATCGCAAACGAATCACATTTTCATTCAAAATATGATTTCAATATCTTTTCAACTTTTTACTGTTCACTCATTTTTCAGTGGGTTTTGCAAAAAAAGTATCAATTTTTGCGATAAAATGTAAACTTTTTTTCGACACAAGTTTTATAGATTTAAAGAATTTGACGTCTGCTAAAAGTCATCTCTAATCAAATCATTGCATATATTTTACTAACTCTTAAAACATTGCATTTA
>JAQIXY010000230.1:0-10612 GCA_034699165.1 Adoristes ovatus | reverse complement strand
GATTTATATTTTAATTTATATATATATTAATTATTGAAATATTTTTTGCGAACAGAACCGCAATTCGAACCACAATTCAAAAGGGAGTCGCGGGTCAAGCGGTGGTCCGTATTCGGGGTCTGGTCGGGGCTATTCATACTCACATATGCCGTACGAGGCGTACAGCTGTTCGGGGCCGATGAGACACCACATGTCTCACATCACTCGTGAGCATCGTTTTAATCCATTGTCAAACATTCACCAATCATTGCAGTCATACCAAAGCTATACCACATCTCCAACTCCATTAGCTTACAATCCAAGTCCGGTTCAGCCGCCACTCCCAATGTCGGCGTCAATGCCAGCGCCTCCTCCGCCTCCACCACCACCTCCGCCGCCGCCCAATATGGCTATGCATTCATCGGGTGCTTCAGTGAATAATGGATTCAATGCAGAAAAGGGTGGTTTCATTCTGTTCGCATACAATATCGGCGCCGACACTAATGAGTATACTTTGGGCGAACTGTTTGGCACATATGGCAAAGTGGTTCGCGTGAATGTCATTCGCAAAGGAGAGTCAGGAGAGAGCAAAGGGTTTGGATTTGTAACGATGAAGAACTATAACGAAGCCGTGAACGCCATCTCAGCTCTCAATGGCTTCAACTATACCGGCAAACCATTACAAGTGTCGTTCAAGAAGTGACGGCTAAACACATCAACTCATACTCACAGCCGCCGAACAGCCGTTCATTCATTTAGTTTACAGTAAACTATTTGTGAAGATTTCGTTATTATATATAGTATTCAGTCGTTTGAATATTAATTCGAATCTCGAAATCAAACGCTATTACAGTCTTCTGACCTCTGGATTACTTGTATTTCACGTGAGATATCGCTCCAAAAAAGCGATTCTCTTTTTTATATACATTACATAATAGTTAGACTAAACTATTGTCACTTACTTTTCAATTCATCATTCCTTTGATTGATATCATTATAATTATGTTTTAGCCCTCCATTAAGTCCTATCAAACAAAATATTCGCAAATAAATTATAAATTAATGAACAAATCATTTAAATATAAAAACGTTTATTATTTACGTATAAGTCATAAAATATGGTTCAAAATAAAGAAAAATGAGTTAAAAGTTATAACTTATAGACAAAGTTATGTGAATTTATGACCCGATTATGAATTTAGTATAAAAACTTCCTGCAGTTGTGAGCCCCGCACATACACGTCACTCGCATTTGTGGCCCCTTTTGTGTCTCTTTCTGTTCAGTTGCAGTTGAGTTCTCTATACCGCTATCAGTGCTTACGTCCGAACAGTTGATTGAATCGTTTTTATTTGTCGATTCATTTGCGTCAGTGATTCCATGGACTGAAAGCAATGCAAACGATTGTTACCTTAAGATCAAATGTATTCAATGAAAACTACCGTTTATTTTGTAGTCGAACGTTAACTCTTCGTTCAATTTAATGTTTCGAACAGCAAAGAGTGCGATGTGTGGCATAAATGGGTCCAAATTATTGACCCAAACAACTCTTGTATCCAGATTTGGGTCGCACTTAAAGACCAAACAATTAATTTATATATAAATTTTCAAAACAATTAATTTTACCGAATGATTGACAAAATGGGATACATTCCCACATTGAGTGGCGTCGAGAGCGTACTGATGTATATCTGTGTCCTCATCGGGAGTATAGTCTAAATCGAACAGATAAGTACGTCCTTCGGCGTCATATTTGGCTCCTCTTCTGTCGGCCTCTTTGATTGAAATAATTTCACCCACATATTCCATGACAAAGGACCCCCGGGCTATAGGCTCAATGGCTCTGACCCCCCAACCTATCATTTGTAACAGTTTTAGAAATATAAAGATTGAATCAAAACTCTTTTACCCTTTCCGTCATCCGTTCTAAAGATCGCCAATTTGTGCTTAAATTGATTTTAATAAACATTTAATTTAATAACAGATTAAAAATTAGTTGTAATCAAACCTTTCGGCCCTTTTGGACAACTCTATTATAGCACTTATCGACGTCACACTTGCACTTCCGGTTACTATTGGATTAATTAATATTTATTTTTTGAAACGATTCGATTGTATGCATACAAACCATTCATAAATGGCATTCCGTTTAAGTCGTGAGTCTAGGCCTCCATTTTTGTTGTAAACAATTGTCGACTCATAGTTAATGGGACAGCACTGGATCTGTTGGATTTCAGCGCTGCAGTTGTCGCCAACGGGTGAACAGCAGAGACAGCTATCGCCGCAATAAAGGGGCGGATCATCACTAACTGTAATGTTTGGGTCATTTGTTTTGCATTTGGAAATGTACTCAAAACTAGAGTCGACAGTCTCAGTGTCGACATAGTTCTCTAATTTGATGGCCTGTCCTTCCTTTTCCCTCATAATAATCGAATTGACCTCAGACTCCCATTTGTCAAGTCTTTGTTGAATGAGTTTTCGTTTATCCAATAATTGAATGAAGTTATCAAAACTTTCAAAACGTTTTAAAATATTTAGTTTTTCACAAAAATATTTAAATTTAGTGTCAATTCGTTTAACTCTCTGTTCAATGTTTTTCATTTCAGAGATTAAATCCATTTGTGACATATAATTGTCTTTTAAATAAGACCTCATTTTTTGCACAAATGTTTTGGTGTAATTGAAATTTTTGAGCGATATATCGTTAAACACAAGCAAAACAGTGATCATAACCTCTCTGTTCATCTTCTTCTCACAGATGTCTTCAACTATTCCTTTGAGTCTATAGTAGTTTTGGTAGACTTTCATCAGTTTTTTGTCGTTCAATCTCTGGATGTGTTTGAATTCGTCGACCAATGCCTTACAATTTGTTAAATTGCTTATCGGTTCCCAAGTGTTGTGTTCTTTCGACCAATTCTTCCATTTGACAAAATATCTTAATCGATGGGTTGTGTTGTCCACTGCCGAGTCGTAAATTGATTCCACTTCGAAGTTGACCGCAGGTGCTCTTCCACAGTCATCGTCGTCTTCGTCATCGGAACAGTTGGTAATCAAATCCAAACCAATTGAATTGCATTCAATCTTCATTTCGTCCACTGTTTTCAATGCTCTAACCGTTGGATTGTTTTCCTCACAGTCTTTAATCATTTCCAATTCAAGACTTGGATTAATCCAAGTCTTAGTTTCCAAACAAACCATAATATCATCGCTACTATCGGAACAATTGTTTGGTTCTTCGGTGGACTTAATTGGTTCCATCACTTCAACAATTGTCGGTTCAATTATTTCGCAATCATTACAAACTAATTGTTTGTCAATTTTTGAACTTTTAATCGTCGAAATCAACTGACAATCGGATTTAGTTTTGGATGAATTGATATTTAAAGTCATTTCTTTATTAACGCCACAAATAATAGTGGTTTGAATTGACTTTTTGGCACTCAATTTGTTGGGCGAAATGTTTTCATTCGGTTTTTTTGCCTTTCGTTTCATTTTTAATATTTTATTGATTTTTATTCACTAAAATCATAAAACTATTGAATTAATTGCTTTAGTGATTATTATAATTTCATTTAATATTATTCTAATGTAACAAAACATTAATTAATTGACTGTGAATTTTAAAAAAGTAAAAAAAGATTTTAGGTTTGCCTCAAAACAAATGCAAATCAAATAATTGCCAAAAACAGCGCCAAAACCTATGAATTATTGATTTTGAATTCAGTGCTATAATTACTGTCCAATCAATAGTCAACACGACTTTCCAATAATACTGAAGACATAAAGTAGAAAACGTTTGGAGAGGAGAGGGATGTGAGGACTGCTATATAGATGTATCTAATGTTGGCTATAGTCTGAAAGGAGGGGGAGGTTTGGCTCAATTTGATTATTGTCTTTTGAACGTATTATACAAATGACGAGAAATATTGGATCCAATGGTGACTCGAATTACATAATGATTGTTAACCAAAACCAATGAGTTGTCTCCAATCTTTTGGTGACGTATTGAAAGTGAAGTCTAAACCTAAAGACCGGTGTTTTCTATTAAATATTGCATTCAATCAGATATTAAAAGTCAAGTCTTTTCACTACAAATACTTAAACTCTTGTCTTAACTCTAAATAAATTTAATTTTGTTTCAATAAATTATTGTAATTAAAGTCCAAAACAATGATTAATAGCTATTCTTTTGTTAATTTGTTTATAATTGTCTTATTTTGTGGTCAGTTATGGCAGAGTTGTTGGTCTCTTCGTGAGGGCCAATGCGAAGGTATGTTATGTCCACTCCATTCAAGACTAAACACAATATTAATTATATTTTATCTCTAATTGTCTTACAGTTTGTGTCGGAGTTTTGAATAAATTGATTAATAGACTGGAAAGCAGTGAGAAGTCTGATCCGCAGAAAATTGAAGAAAAGTTCAGAGAGTTGTGTCTCGAGTCCAAGAAATCAGAGAACAGATTCGTAAGTGTTTGCCATTAATTGATACTAATTATGATAATTAAATGATTTTTTGCTTTTTCAGTGCTATTACATCGGAGGACTGGAAGAGTCGGCCACAAAAATATTAGGCGATATGTCTAAACCGTTGAGTTGGGGTTTGCCCGCAGACAAAGTGTGCGAAAAACTGGTCAAACGGGACCCTCAGATCTGTGAACTCAGATATGGTTTGTTTTGTTTTTAATTACATTTAGTTTTCAATTAATTTTTTAATAAAATTGATTTCAACAGAAAAGACAATTGACTTGAAAACAGTTGATTTGAAAAAATTGAGAGTTCGTGACCTCAAGAAAGTGCTCAACGATTGGGACGAAGTGTGTGACGGATGTATTGAAAAGTCTGAATTCATCACAAGAATAGAGGAATTGAAACCCAAATACGTTAGAGAAGACCTTTGATAATAGATTTATAATTATTTAGTCATTAGTTTTTTTATTAAATTAATTGAAAAATTCTTGTTTTGCTAAACACTTCACTCAAGACTTTCATCACATTGTTTTCGATAACAATTGACTATTTTTAAAATATTTGTATTATTTATGAGAAAACAGAAAAAAAACCAAAAAAAAGTTAGAATTAATTATAATCTAATGTTAATCATATTTGTTGTCTCTCTTGTAATATAACTTATATTTAATTTATTATTAGTTATGAGTTCGCGAAACACAAAAAAAAACAAAAAAAAAGTTTTTTATTTAATTTATTTTCTATTAAATATGGCATAATTTAAAATTAATTCCAGAATTCGAATGATTTAATTTGTAAAACAATACAAAATTTTGTGTTCAATACAACCCAATTGTTTCTAAAAAGCAATAATCGCTTAATATTGCTGTAAATACTGTATAATATAACCCATAAAAGTAATTACAAATATGTAGGCATTAAAAGCATAACAATTATTATGGATTTCGACAATTCATTTGCTTTCAAACTATAGTCCGAAATACATAACCATATAATACAACAATCGTATACCCGATTCACAAAGTCTTTCATTAATTAGAATTGAGTTTATTCTCGAAATCAATTTCAAGAATCTTACGATTAATAAGAAATTATTTCAATTAAGTAGTGCTTAATCTAAGAGTAGAGTTGAACTCAGATTATATGATTTGATTGTTGATTTGAAATAAACTAAAATATTGAGCCAATAGTTAGGCTCTTCTCTGTCCTTTAATTGCTTTGAGAGGTAAATGTGTTCGACTCTGTGCTTATGATTGAGCACTACTTCAATTAATTATTTTTAAGGCTTTTGTATGCAATTTAAGACATTCTAAGGCTTTAAATATTTTAATATAATTATTGCGGATTTTCTTGAAAGTATACTTTGGTTATAACAATGTCTCCGGTGGACAGGGTTTGTGCCGATGCTTCACATAACGGACCTCTATTTGTATTCATATCATTGTTTGCTAATTGTTTTGCATTTAATTCTGATGAGCCGTTCAGATGACAAACACAATTACAACAACTTTTGGTCGATATAAGAGAATCGGAAGGACTGAATAGATTAATGTTATTATTATTAGTATTATTTAAATCCGAGCTTTTAATGGAGTCTTCGATATCAGAATCGATGTCTGAGTTTCTATCGGATTCGTCGTCACTCGAACTCATATTATTCGTGTCTGAGTTTTGCATATTTGCAGTTCCAGAGCCAGAGTCGACCCCTTTTTTGTCAATTCGTTCCAACTTTTTCGCCACTTTCTGAGAGCCTTCGATCTTAACTCTAATCTCATCCGTGAGATCAATGTATCTGAAAATTGTAAATTAAATTTTTTTATTTCGGAATATATTTCTTATAATTCATTTCATATTTTCTAATATCAATAAAAATAACGATTTAAAAAAAGTATTGATTACCTCAAAAGTCTGATCTCTCTATTACTCAAAACAATTTGTTTTGCGTCGCTATTAAACAATTTAAGTTTTAAATCCGTGACTTCCATATCGAGTTTGCGTTGTTTTTTCAATTGTTTGACTTTTTCGGGATTTATTTTAGCGAAAACGGCCTCATAATTGAGTTGTTTAAGTAATGGCATATATTCTGCACGAATTGATTTAAGCATATTATGATATACTTCAGGCACCAGTGCGTAGACATCAAAAGCAGCGTAAAATAGCATCTCTTCAGTTAAGGGTCTGTGACTCCAATACTTTTGATCTTTTCGATAGACTTTCTTCATTTGTTCTTTTTTGGGATTAGTAACGGTTCCGGCGCTTCCATAGAGTTCACACAAATTGTTTAGTGATATATATTTGGCTTTATATGCAGGCCTTCCTGTGTTCTGCTGTTGGATAATAGAATGGGCGACCTGTGTGTCGAATATATTGGCAATGGTTATCCCGTACTGAGTGTGTAGACAACTGCTATCATTCCTCACGTCGTGAATCACTTTAACCACTTTTTCTGATTCAAACAAATCTTTGAGACAATTGTTAAGAAAGTCAGGATTTAAGAGGACATCGAATATACATATTCTCGGGTGAGATGAGTTCGGTTCAGTTGAGGACATGTATGCAATTTGAACTAAAGTGATTTGACCACAAGCGCCCAAATTGACGCCTTCGCAGTCAACGGCCACATAACTGTTGTTACGTAATATGTCTGCAATAACTTCTTGGCCTTCTTTTGTTTTAGTAATTATTCGCGAATTGCGGATAACATTTGTCTCATTGCTGGCCAAGTGGTTAGTGTTCGACATATTTTTGTATTTGAGTTGGGAATTGTCTGAAACTATTTTCATAATTTGCGATCGAATTCGTTGGTTAACAGAACTGACAGAACCGGCGCTATTGACTCGTGAGGGCGAAGATATTGGCGTCGATGAGCCCGAAGAGGGGGACGAAGAGATAGAGACCAAAGAGTTATTGTTATTATTATTATTGTTTTTAATGGTATTTATGTTATTATAATTATCGTTATTATTGTTCAAAAGTTGTTCTTTATTTTGTTGTTCCCTTTCGGGGGTAAGACTAACAAAGTTTGATTGAACCAAAAATATTTTAGAATTCATTTTCAAGAATGTTATCAAATCATTAGAATTCTTCACACAATTAGTCCAAAACTCTTGATTACAATTGTTTTTCAAGTGATTAAACAGTAAATCAATAGTCAATTTGGAAGAGTATTGAGGCGTCAGTTGTGTTATCTCTGTTTCCAATATTGCAATGAATTGTTGTGTCAGATATGGATCAAAAGGTACCTCTTCTGGCATTCGAGTAAGCGATCCCTTAGTCTTTCCCAAAGCCTCTAGTTTTTCGATAACACTCTTCAAAACTACATAATCGTCGTTAACCACAAACACATTCGATTGTTTACATAAAAACTCTTTAAATTCTCGTGAGTTCTGTCCGGAAACGTGTCTCACTTCTGGTGGTGCCTGTGATCGATGTCCTAACAAACTCTTGAGCGGCACCTCTGCGTTCCCGTATTGGGCCAACTTGTCTCTAAAGAATTCCACGGCTTCAAGAGTGTAATCTCTTCTTCCGGAACCGTTCAATCCATTCGCTTCTCTCACTAATGGTGTAATTGAAACCTTAGGAATAGAAACAAAACTAAATTACTAACACTTCAAAACAATTGATTGAATAATCGGCACCTGATCTGAGTCTATAGTGAAGAGCGACGGGTATTGCGAGAGAAACTTCTTGAGTCCCGATTGACTTCCGCCGGCGATTTGTCTCATTTCTCGTGTAAATCCTTTAGTTCCGAACTGACACGAGAGGTCGTGAAGAGTCCGCGGCTGGTCTTTGGCCATCAGTCGGTCCAAAAAGAACATTAAAGTCATGTTCCGAACGTATTCGTAGTCATCCATTGGTTATGGTTTTCAGTCAATCAAATGGTTTATAGAGATTATGTATATTTAAGGCAATTGCGGTACAAATTGCTATACATTTGCGATAATTTTACAATTAATTAATACTTAATTAAATCGCATTTTATCACAAAATATTCAAATAAATTAATAATAAATAATAATTTCAATTAATTAATCCATTATTTCAGTCATTGATGTCTTCATTCATAGCTTTCACTGAAATTAATTACAAAATAATAAATATATTAAATGTTAAACAATTAAAAAAAATTGATAAAAATGTTTATTTCATTAATTACTATAATATTGACGTCATTTTAATTATTTGTGAAAAATATTTGCCAAAAAAAATACACAAATAATAAATAAAATCCAATTAAATAATTGATTTATAAATAGATAAAAAAAATTGTGTTTACATAAGAGTTATAACAAATAATTTACAACACTATTGAACTCGTATTACATCTAAAGTTTCAAATAATTGAATAATTGAGTCATTGATTCATAAGAGGGGGAAATAATTTTTTTAAATTTCAAAATACCTTTAAATTTGTTATATATTTTCGAAATATAACTTATATTTTCTAAATAATCAAAATATAAGTATATTTTTGGAGAGTTTGCAGAAATATTTGATGATTTAGAGAGAGAATTGCATTAAAGTATTTTGTTGTCTAAGTCTATGATAGGCTTTATGATAGGAGACCTCATTATTAAATATTTGCCAAACGTTTCCTTCACTTTAACAAACTTATCATTTCTTATATATTCAAATATCGCTTACGATATGTAGTTTAGTATTATTTTGGGATTTTATTTCTTCATTTCGTTATTTTTAATTTAATTTAAAATTTCTATTCAAATAATTACTTTGAAATTATATATATTTGTGTCAATACATTTGAAATTATTGTAATTAATTTGTAGTCACAATAGAAAGCATTGATTAATGAACACAAAACGATATAATGTATTGAATAGTTGTCAAACAGATATTTCTATTACCTATGATTTGAGAAATCAAACTCTTGTAACACATTATTCAAAAGATCTGAGATTTTTATTTAATTTTATTTTTTATAGAAGTTTTAATATTTAGAGTTTATACTAATAAAAGTTTATTGACTGACGAATTGTTTGAATTCTATAATTATTCCTCTCTATTCATAATTAGTTAACTTGTTTTGACTCCTTATTAAATTGAAAACATGTGAAAACACTGTTCTTATAGTTAAATAATTAGTTAGTGTTCTGTTAAGTCAATGAAACTTTTAAGGCTTATTCACGACTCTTATAATTTTCACAACAAATTCAATATAAGAGTTGTTAGTTTTGATTAATGACGGGTTGAATAATATAATCTCATTTACGGTATTACCTGTTCTCTACATATTGTTAACAGTTATTCAAAATAATTATTTAGAGTTGGAATTCGAGAATTTTTGACAAATTATTCTTTTATTCCGTCTTTTTTTTAATTTTTATTTTTATAACCGAAATCGTATTCTCTCTTAATATCTGATTCCAAACAAGTGGTAGAATGCGTTCTATTAAGAGCTCAATTGAATACATGATTTATTTCCTCATTTATTTCAATTCATTCAAAAAGTTATAAATACATAGCGTAACCCATGAATTGTTTAAAACGCCTACGAATTACAATATAAACTCATTTTCAATCAAAATTAAGATAAAGTACTGTCAATTCCATTCAATAATTAAATGTCCCGCAGAGTTATGACTGAACGCAAATATTTCCAATCCTTTGGTTACGCCTTTGAATAAAATTCGTTTAATTTTAGGTTTCAATCAGGGATGTCCAAGGTCCAAATGGCAGGGGTATTTAATTTTTTTCGATGCTACGATTTTTTCAGCAGGGTATAAAATGGCGGATTTTTAAATCGATTAATTTTCACAGAATTTGACTAAAAATGACACAATTTCACCGGATTCGACGAATTCTGCAGGAATTTGACAGAATTTAATCATATTTTGATGAATTCTGCAAGAATTTCACCAAAAATGACAATAATTATAAAAAATTTGCAAGAATTTGGTCGATTATTTCAACATTTCCCAGAATTTTTCGAAAACGGGGCCCTCAAGTTTCCTAAGAGGGGAAGGGGTACCTGGCGTAGAGCCTTAAGGATATATGGCCAAATGCCAGAGAGTAATCCGGGCTGAACTCCCTCCCTTGGACATCCCTGGTTTCAATAAAATTTTTATTTATATATCATTTTTCTCAATTTTTCTCTTATTTTCAAATATTCAAACGATAATTCTAAAACTTTACAGTAATGTTATGGT
>JAQIXY010000229.1:0-10628 GCA_034699165.1 Adoristes ovatus | reverse complement strand
TGAAGTACTAATAATTTCTAATATCATTAATCTCATTGTCATTGAATGAAAACAATTAGTTTCTTATATTAAACGAACATTTTCATAAGTAATATTCAATTCTAAGATATGGCGAAAGTTATTTCAAATACTGAAATGTGATATAACTGTAATATTTGGACATCTGATTCAATTGATTATTCGAATTAATTTGATTTAAAGTCTATAATAGCATTGATATAAGTGATGTAATCTTAGAGCACAAGATCTCAACGAATATTTTAAAGCATTGATGAGATATCGGTTGAATATCATTAATCTCTCATAATTAGTACAGAATTTGGTTTTGATAATACTGTATCATATCGTAGGTTCGGGTCCTGAAGTTGAGGAATGAGTCACTAATAATCTTCAACATATAAACCGAGGCTTCCTTTTCACTGGCATTAGGCGCAAACCGAGCCCTCAATTGTTTTACTGTCTATCCTCTAAAACAGGGAAGACCTGTGTCTAACATGAGTGAGACTAGAGAGACGATGGGTTCTCGATATGGCCTCACAGAGAGGTACGCCTGAACGCAGAGCTCTTGAAACCACTTGAATGTCGGCGATTCCATTTTGCCCCCCATTACCAAAACCATTTCATCAGTTAGTTTAATGTCGGGTTCGAACCCCCAGTTGCCACCCGGGGAACTCTCAAACATAAAACCAAAATCTAAAACACAATTAGTCAACAATTGATTATAACATTGAAAACTAAGTTAAAGCCGAGTTTATACCGATATGAATGATGTGTCCGTCTCTGTCTATCATTATATTTCCGTTATGTCTGTCCTTAATCTGAAGCAAAAATCCGACGACACTATAGGCGGCCATACTTTTGACAAAATTTCTTCGCGCCTCTTGAAAACGATTGGATGATTCGTCGCCATAGGTCTTGAGAAAGTAGTCATAGAGTGATATATCAGTTTCGCGACCCAATTGATCCCGAGATTTGGCGTTTGGAACGCATTCTATTACTCCACACTTGAGAAACAAAAGGTTATTAATTGTTTAAATAATGTTTTTTTGAATGACTTACTCCGGCAGAGGTAGCGATGACTTTATATGGAAAGAGGAACAAATCGAGACCCACTTTAAGGAATATATTTTTGAATAAACCGATGATCTGAAGCGCTAACATATCCTAAATGTTCACAGAGTTTTGCTTTAAGTCAAACATAATTTCAATTCTGAATCTAATGCTTACTTGTCTGACATCATCGCCCACTTTAAAGATAGCCGATTGCCATAACTCAACACCCATTGGTCTATCAATATGATTAGAGTTGGAACTCATGGCCAGTCTCTCGAGTTGGTCAGCACCACAAAGCGTTACTTTAAATCGAGCCAAAAAGGGTGCTTTGGCTGCGCTTTGCAATGGAATACCCTTTTCGGGATCGATGTCTAACACTAATGCCTCTGCATTTGAGGGTAAATAACATCCCAATTGAACTTTTATTTTTCTCAATGCTTTCAGAAGTGCATTTTTCCGTTCCTGTCCTTTAGGATAATTACGAATTTCTCCGGAAATAGCAGTTATTTTACCAAAAAAATCGAATTCTCTTTCATAAAATTCTTTGGCCGGTCCTGAAAGTGAGTCAACTATACCATTAGTGATGTGTTCCAGAGGTTCGTATAAATCAGCTGTAAATAAATTCAAATTTGTTATTAAATTTATAGTTTTTAAGACAATTAATCAAAATATTTGAGAAATAATTTCATATAAATAAACTGACGATCCGGTTCCTGACAGTCCTCGTCCTTATACATATTGGTTTGCATATTCCATATTAATTGATGCGCCAATAATTGAGAGGTAGTGGCAGACCATCTAATGAATTGCGCGATATATCCCATCTGTGATTGAGTGGTTAAATAAAAACTGTTATCTATTATTTGAAGTGAAATCTATTAACAAATGACTTACACTATCGTATCGAACGGCCTGAACCAGTTGAGGGATACAGTACATTATCACGTTCTAACATATTAAACAATAGTTTTAAGGCAGTGTTTAACGTTTGGTGAGTACTCACCGGTGGATAAGTGGCCAGATTTCGAATTGCATACTGAGCTGTGATCGGATGCGGAGGGTATTGACGGGAAAAGTAAGACAAAGCTTGAATCGGTGAAACAGAAGTCCAGGTAAGCATATGAGTCAACTGCACAGGGCGTTAGACAATAACTTTAGTTCAATATATTAAATACTAATAGAATAACAATAAATACTTCGGGCGAGTCGTGTAAAATGCTTTCTGAAGTGACTAAATATTGGAGGGCTTCTGGAATATGACAAACAGCTATTGGATTCAATCGAACCAAACGAGAGATCTCTTCTTTGATCTCATCCGAGTTTTTGAATCTAATATCGAATAAATTTAAATTATATTCCATTTTAAGTGCATATTTGTGCTGACCTGCAGGGGAGGTATACGGCCAAAGTAGGGGATATATCCCAGGCCAGACGAGCCGTTTCTTTCCACGTTCTTTCAGTCATGGGTTGATTCCTCCATTTGGCAATAGTCTCCTCTCCGGGAATAGTGGTTTCTAAAGAAGCGGTGGGATTGTGCCACGTCATCAATAACTCTATCTCTATGGCCAACAAACTTAATATAAGATTCCTTTTTCTCACGTAATCCTTAACAAAATAGTCGATAAATATTGAATTTTCTCTATTTTTTGTCGATTGCGAGCCTTTGAAACCCGAAGATCGCTTCGATATACTCGACATATTGCTGTTTAGGGGCACTGTATTTATCCAACCCGTGGGTGTATTTATGCGGCTTTGATTGAATTCAGAACTTGCCCTCAAATCAGGACTCACTCCATTCAACCCAAGGGTTTGCATCGGATTGTCTGACAACAGACCGTCGTTTAGAAACGAAGACTTTAAGTATTTCTTATCCGAATGAAGACTTTGCCAAAAACGTATCAATGATATGATATCTTCCTTTAATTCTGTGCCCTTCTGTGAGGGACAGATCTGCGGACCACTAAAAACATATAACATTGACAATTAGGTTGAATTCTAATGCATATAAATGTATGAATTGTTTCACCAAAAGTAATCGATTGCCGCCGAATATATCCTTTCTCTCAAAACTGATTTACTGATAGATTTGGGCAAAATGTCGAACTGAACTAAAGAGAGGCCACAATTCAATAATCGAAATCGTGAGCCAATCATTGAAATATTTCTTGAGCTGTGATGAACTCTACCCACAGATATGTGAAGCGATCGGTGCAGAAGATTAGCGAAAATTTCTATTTGATCTAAAGAACTGTATTTTGCGATTTCTATTCTTTCCGTTAAAAACTATAAAAATAAAACCATTTATAAACAGAATATTTTATAAACGAAATATTAAATAGGCTTACTTTGACCCAAAGTGCATGGCCTCCAATATAAGGTGGATTTGGTTTGAGAACATCATTAGCCTTGGATGTCAAAGGATCCGTTTGTGGCGGGTCGGGAGCGAAAAGTCCTAATTTCCTATCAATGGTCGCATTCCAAGCGGAAGCCATCCCTTCAATAAACTATTCATTGAAAATAATTTAATTAATTCTATAAACTATTTAATCATTTTACAGATTCTTGTAAATCAGCCAAAATCCTGTGAAATTGTATGATACTGGCCAGGTATCCCCCCTCAAGGAAATGCATCGAATTCGAAAGAATTTGAGAAAATCGACGAAATTCTTGATAATTCTTGTCAATTTTGGTCAAATTCTGTCAAAATTCTTGTAGAATTCATCAAAATATAACCAAATTTTGTGAAATTCCTGCAGAATTCTGTGAAATTCTGTGAAATTACGTCATTTTTAAGCAAATTTTGTGAAAATGATAGTCGATTTTACCCCCTCGACACTTCCCAGCCTCGAATTCTTTTATAACCCTCTGGCATTTCGGATCTAGGACATCCCTGCTCTTCCCAAAAATATTTCTATAATTGAGAGCCTTTTCGTGAATAGTTGACAAAATTGGATGCATTTTATAGTGTGTTTTCAACAAATTAGTCATTTTTTAGTTGATAGAAATCAATAGTTGACAAAATCAAATGTTGATAAAACTCAGAGCTGATAGAATTCATGGTTAAGTGTGCCTCATAGAAATATAACAGATAATATAAGAACACTCAGCTATAAAATGTTAACTTTTATGAGAGTTTGGGGTTTTGATTACATTTAATTCGAATTACATAAAACTATTATTGTAATAAGCTTTGAGCCGAGAATAGTTGGCTAAACTGATATAACCTGTTGTAGAAATATCTTTTAAAGGTATAGTTAAATAAAGCAGTGATTCGTTTATTTTACAAATAATATTTGAATTGATTATAGTTTAAGAATATTTAGTCAAACCTTGGACTCTAAGTCGGAGCGGGCGGCCAACAACCACTTCCAACAAGAGATTACACTCGCGATCGTGTCTTTTGAGAATAAGAAAACCGGTGCCCAACACAGGGCGAAAACCAGCTGTTGATCACAGATAGGAGTTGCAATCAATAATGCAGTTATTCTATAAACGCATTCGTGATGTGATTTGACGTCTAATTCTATTGAACTCTCCTTCAAATCATTGATAAGTTTTTCGGCCAATTTTTGTTCGCTTTGTTTATTTGATTTATAACTGAAACGCATTCCCGAAACCTCACCCGCAAAATGTGTGCGAAGACTCATCGAAGCAATGAATTCCGAGCCATTGTTTTTGATAAAATTCGGTAATTTATCTGAAGTCGTGACAGACAGTGGACTCGAATTGCAATCGTCGGTAAAAGAATTAATGGACTCGACGACCAATGATAGGCCAGAATGTTGTTGAATACCACTCATCGCGTGTTCCAGATTTGCTAAATATTCCTGTAAATGAGATCGGGTTATATTGGGCGCCCACTTCGCCGCCTCCTGTATTATTCCCTGACATCGAAGACCAAAATCTTTTACAATACTCTGAAAAGTGATAAATATATAAACAATTTATAAAAATAATTTGAAACATTTAAATACTTCTCGAGCTTCCATTGTATCTGTGAGTTGAATATAATAACTAGTGTTTGGAACGGGTAGTTCTGGATTGGCTTCATTTGGATCCAAATCTAAAGAACTGCCCAATACTTGAAGAATATTCAACATTGTTGTCAACACTTTACCGCTCCATAAAAGATGAGGGAATTTATCGACTAAACCACTCAAATATCTGTCGGCAACTCTTCGTATTTGTCTCTGTCTGTGGTTGAACTTAACCAAAAGCAAAATCGCATAGTCTTCGAGTTCATTATCACGCGATTTATTCTTTGGTTTGTTTGACATAATGTCTAAGAAAACATTGAAAACTTTGTCTGCGATACACATAATGCAGTGCCAAATGCCGTCTTTGTCTTTCTGAATGGTTGAGTCCTCCAAGTATTGCATCATTACATCGAATGGATTCATACCATTGATTAGATTCTGTACTCTAAATGTCTCTAAACGACAGACAGACAACAGGTAAGTGCACTGCGCGAACGTTAACTTATTTATGATTGACGTCACGTCTGATGAGTGGTTCAAGTCGTTAATTATCTGATTCCTGATCTCTTGCAGTTCCACTCCAGACACGGCTTCGTTTCTGATCGCGGAATTGAAGTGTAATTCTGAGCGCAAATGTTCGCGAGATTTAAGTAAAGGAGACTTTGAAGCAATCTCTTTGACGCCATAATACCAATCCCGCGGCCAAAGACTAGTCCCTGACGTGAATCCCATAACAACACAATAAAGCCAAAAGTCTCGAAAGAGTTTGTGAAGTCTTGGTTTAGGGTTTTCGATGTGAGGCAAACGACGCATAAGTGTCGCCACAACTGGAATCAAAACTCCAAGATTTCCAGCACTGCTCGAAGCCTTAGCTCCGGCAGGAATTTTTTCATTGGCCCGCTTGCCCTCAAGACCTAACTGAACGAAAAGCTCTAGCAATCGGACCAATAGATCAATTTGTTCGGTTTGGCCTTCGATTCGATTCGCAATATTAGTGAAGGCGTTAATCACTGCGAGTGAGACGTGACGGTAACGGTTCCGGTCGTCGGTTAGGTTATAGGCGGCACTCGAAGACTGGATTGTAATCATTGTAAACATTTTCATAACTTCTTCATAAATATGTTGATCGCAGTCACTGACGATAACCATTTCAGATAACTGTTCCACAATTAAAGAGTCTAAATAAGAGGCTGGTCTGCAAAACCTTTGCTGAAAGAACTGTAGTATAAATTCCATCGAACGGGGAATATCACACAAATTGACGGCAACGCGACCTAAAGCTATGATTGTATTCATCGAAACTAAATTAGATTCCGAATCACTTTTTTCTGTTTGAAATAAACGATTTGAAACCGAAGCAATGGTTGCCTGAATGCAATGCGTGTCCACTGACAGACCAGCTCTCAAAGCGATGCATAGATTGTCGATCGCACTGTTCCTTAACTTAGTGTATATCTGAGAGATATATGAGTTTCCAGAAGTTGAGAAATTGGAACCGGATTTAAGAGAAACACTACTTTCCGACGTCACTGTTATACTGAGCGGTCCATTAGATGATTGTATTTCGTTCTGTTGTTTACTTAAGCGCAATAATATAGGGGACGGGAGGGTCAAGAAATCACGCAATGAAGCGATACAATTGACTGCAATTGTTGGGAATTTTTCGGCTAATTTTCCCAAACCTTCCAAACAAACTAAAAGAAGGGGCAAATGTGCAATAACTAGTCGGTGGCCATGAGATGTGTTAATCTTTTCATTAAGTCGAGTGCAAAGAGCGTCGGCCGCCATCTCATCACTTGAAGACCAGACCAAGAGCTCAATGCAGGCGGCGTTGGTCTGAACATTAAGTTTTAAACTGTTGTAAATTGAGTTTTGAGAGTCAGAACTTTGTTTATTCATTATTTCCGTTTGACCCGAAAGGAAAAGACATTTTATAAACTCCTGAACTTCAGACGTAAAACTTTTTGGCAAATCTAAACATTAAATAACATTTATATAAATAATGGAATTCAAGTGTTCATTAGTGATAAATATGTAACGATGTGTTAATTAATAATATTTAATAGTCTATAGTCTATAGTATAGTCTCAAAACTTATTCTATGCTGCAATTGATTCAAATTTTGTTAATATTATGAGAAAATTTTCTTTGCATATAAAAACATTTTATTTGACCCACCCCAAGGTTTTGGGGCTCATCAGCACCCGTTACCCCCTGACCTGGTCGATATATCATACCAAAATGAGTAACAAAAATTATTTCATGCACAAATATAAAAAGGGATATTGTACAAGGTGGAATAAGTGTCTATTAAAACAAGTCGACATTTCAGGAATATTCCGGGAAAATCGACCAGATTCAGTGAAATTCTTGGAATTTTTTTAAAAACTCTGTTAAATTCATTTAAATGTAGCTAATTTCTGTTGGACCATTTTACCCTGCCTGTACCCCAAGCTTCGTAAAAAAAACTATACCCCTCCCCTGTGGTTTCAGACATTTTGTATCACAGCTTTAAAGTCTATTTATAGTGTTTTTGATATCAATTTATAATAATTATTGAATAAGTGATATAACGAACCGATTCTATGCGATAACAACTCCTTTAGAAGATTAACGGAAACCAAATTTATTATTTCACTCAAAGATTTATAGGGAAAGAGTGATAATTGATTGCTCTGTAATAATAAGAAATGAGAACTAATTTTTGTTATTAAATGAAAGAATAATTTTTTACTGAATATAAAATGAACGCCATTTCATCCAATGATTGCAAAATGTCTTTATTGAGTAATTTTTTGGCCAAAGAAAGCAAATTAAGCAAATGCTCTAAAGAAAACTCAATTCTATTGATTTGTTTGAAACCATTGGATGCGTAGGGTTTCAGTTGTGTTGAGTTCCCCACAAAAGAAGTGCCGAATTTGAAGAAGAAATAACGCGTTTCGTTAATCGATTCGTTAAATTGACTATAAGTTGAAGATTGGCTTTGAAACGAAGCTCTATTGACACCAATATAACCGGAAATAGACAGTCCATCTGTAGTGGCCTCGTGTGCATTCAGACCCGAACTCCACGTGGCATTTGTCGACAGACTTGAGAAAGAACGGGGTAATAGTTTTTGGAAATTCGGAAGCGTTTGCTTCTTCAACATATTGTTCGATGCATTTCGCCTAACACTCAATGAATTCTCGTTTAGATCTTTACTCGAATCGAACTGAGATTCGTCTGTCTTTGGCGGCATCGCTGGCGCCGGAAATAACCGCAAAAATAGAGAAGTGTTTTGCTCGTCATTTGGCGATCGACCCAACGCTCGACACAAACCAATATAAATCGGAACAATTGAATGACACAATTGGACTAATTTTCAAATCAAATAATTTCTCTTATTTTAATGATTTAGAAAAATATGATTTATGACTAACTTTTATATGAGTTCTCTTTGTGCGACACTTGTTTGGAATCCACTATAAGATGAGTAAGTGCTTCGACGCAAACGATTTGTTCGCTCAATATTTTATCGCTATATTCGGGACAAAAGTATGCGATGTCTGAGAGACCGGTATTGAGACAAAAGCTGAATCTCTCACAAATCGGAATACCTGTCAAATGGTTTGTAGAAATCATTAGATTTAATGTTAAACCTATTCTAAACTATATTTACGATCGGTTTCGTGTAATTTGATTGAATCACTCCAAACGATGTCCTTTAAAGCACTCAAAAGTTTCAATAAATACGTTATTATAAGCTGTTTGTGCTGTCGATCCGTCAAAACGATAATTTAAAAATAAAAACAATTTCAGTCAAATCTTCACTTCATTAAGAATTTATACGAATTTATTGTAGAAATACCTGAAATTCTGATTCAATAAAATAAATTATTAGAGCAATGACTGAGTCCTGTCCTCTTTGATCGATAACCAACTGTCCATTTGTCGACACATTCGGACACAACGAGAACAACAAATTCAACTGAAAATCAAAATCAAAATCTGCAAACATTTGTTTGAATCAAACAATTTATTGTTTAATACCTTTTCAGTCGAAAGTTCATTAATTTTAGCCAAAGATCGGGACAAATGTTGAACCGAATGATAAAAAAAGTTATTTTCATTAATTAACGGCATTTCAATTGAATTTTATTTTAAAATAAATAATTATTTCTTTTTTTATTCCAATTATATATTTTATAAAATCAAATGACATTTAATTAAAGAGAAAACAAATCATAAAAACTTGTATTTAAAAGGAAAACATTAGTCTATTATTGTTTTGATTATTAAACCCAAAGATGACATCCAATCAAATAACAGTTTCCTCTTTTATATACATTTATCAAATCGATATGATTTTTAGTTAAACAAAAACAATGTAGGCGTCAGTGGTTCAGTGGTAGAATACTCGCCTGCCACGCGGGTGGCCCGGGTTCGATTCCCGGCTGACGCACACTTTTGTTTTTATCTCTGCTTTCGAAGATTCATTTCCACCCATTCAACCACATTATTTACTATCAACGAGATTGAAGTAGAGATACATTCTAAAGTTCTGTTATAGTGTTTGGTTCCGCAAATTAAGTGCTCTTTAAGTCGATTTCAATCAAATATTTTTTGACAAAATTTTTATTTCTATTGAGAATAGACTTTTGCCAAATATAACATTCTATAACATTTTGTTTACATTTATGAGTCATTTAAATTATGACATACATTATTGAAACTAATTTTAACATTTCTTTGATTTTCAAAGACATCGATGAAATTCCGGATATAAATGTCTGCAAAATATGTATGGAATCGACAATAGATTGCGTGCTTTTAGATTGTGGTCATATGATTTCGTGCACTAATTGTGGAAAACGGTAGGAATGGGGCAATGGGTTCACCATTTGTTTCATAAATGGATGTCATTAATGATTTTATTTTATTACAGTTTGAGTGAGTGTCCAATTTGTCGCCAATACGTCATACGAGTTGTTCATATATTTAAGTCCTGATAACTGATTCAGACATATATTTATTTCATAAACCAATAGTCAAT
This sequence comes from Adoristes ovatus, assembly GCA_034699165.1. Lineage (NCBI taxonomy): Eukaryota > Metazoa > Arthropoda > Arachnida > Sarcoptiformes > Liacaridae > Adoristes > Adoristes ovatus. The sequence continues at coordinate 566 of JAQIXY010000229.1, read as the reverse complement.
TATATTTTATTCTCTTCTTTACGGTCTGTGCCTAACAAAAGGTAAAATTGAAGTGATTTTACTAAATATACAAATGATAAGTCGTTTATCTAAAATGTTATCTATCGTTACATTAGTAGCGTTTTTCGGTCGGAAATCAATAAAAACTGGTCAATAATTGACTTTCGCTAATAATTTCTCTCTTAATCAGACATTTATGTGAACTTTATTTTATGTACAAATGAATTGAAAAAAGATTAAAAAATTTCAGAATTATCTCACTTATTAGATATGCGAATAACAGTAATTCAATTCATTTAAAATTTTAATAATAAATATAAACACGTTTTAAATCAACAAATATTTATATTATTTGATGTAATTATTTCTTAATAAAAACCTTTTCGATTATCTATTTTTCATTCGAATCTTTATGTAATTTGATATTCAAGTTATCTCTCATTCAACCACTTATTTATGGGCCAATGAGGAGAAGAAACTCACCTCTCATTTCATACCTCCTGTCTCTTCGGGTCGAATGAACAGTCGCTTTCGATTCTCACACGACATGTGCAAACATATTCACA
>JAQIXY010000228.1:0-10639 GCA_034699165.1 Adoristes ovatus | reverse complement strand
ATAGCATAACTCAGGGATAATCTAATTATTGATTATTTATCGGCGCAAAATACAAGAATTCAAGATTCTTGCATATAAGCATGTTAAAATTCACTTTCTAGTAGACACAACTAATCGGTATAGATTATATTGATACTTGCATTGGTAATAAAGCTATCCAGATCACTATGAAAGTCTATTCCCGGTATTATATTCTTTAGTATTATTGCTATATTAACAGTAGTAGTTCTCAAAAGTTGGTAATCGATGTGAACTCGATATCGATATTCTCTATATTACATAAAAAATCGCTTTAATCGAAATTAAGTAAACAAATGTTAGATTAGCCGCCAATTTATCGGTTTTACAGCAATTTTTCACTCAATTGTTTAACTTTTAAACAAACAAATCAAAGCTTTTGCTTACAATTGATTGAATTAAATCTAAACCAAATCATTAAATATTACTAATTATTTGTTTTTTAAAACTTAAAAAAGTTTTAAAATAATTCTGTTTTTGTTAAACAGAAAACTTATGTAAGTATTGATTGGATTCTAAATCAAAATAAATCTAAAAATTAAATAAAATTTTGATCTCTTAATAGTTTACCATTGATTTGAAGTATACAATCAATTAGTTTTGCCGACAAATGGGTTGAACGACCAGTTCATTTGTTTACTTAATTTCGATTAAAGCGATTTTTTATGTAATATAGAGAATATCGTTATCGATTCAGTCATTTTTTCACATCGATTACCAACTTTTGAGAGCTACTAATTAACAGACAAACACAGTTTCATTCAATATAACTCTATTTTGCTTTTATTATTACACTATCACAGTGTATGAGCATATGTGCATTTTTACGCATTAACTATTATAATGAAACACAAATGACCTATATTTTAAAACATTGTAACTCATGTACCTGAATCAATTAATCAAGATATGTCAGTAGCTTATTTGGTAATGTTGGGTCAGGTCTGGCGCTGTTGAAGTCGGCGCTAAGGCTAAAGACTAAAGGTTTGACTGTTTGTTTGTCCCCAATAATAGATATCTTCGTTTTGGTTTTTTTAATTGAAAACCGGTTTTTGTTTTTAGTGTTTTTTCAAATTTTTGAATAAATTTTCTGCTATTCTCTCTGTTTTTTTTCGAATAATTAAGTTTTTTGTGGTTATAGTTGTAGTAAATGTGATTTTTATTGAATTTAACTTTTTTTTAACAAAACCTATTTCTAATTCATTGATTAGATAAATAAAGAAACCGAAGACAGCGTCGGACGAGTCATATTTATATAGCGTAGGAGTGGATTCTCTGACTGATTAAGTAAAAACATTTGATCCACTAATAAAAATAAAATCTTAAACAACAGTCAATTCCAGTAATTCCATCGAATTTAAAGAATATTCTATTAAATTATTTATATATTATATTTACACAAAATTCTGTAAAATATGAATACAATGTCTACTGAATAGGGGCCGGGATTTAATTGGTGTACAGAATCTAATAAAAAAGCACCAGGCAGTGTTGGCCGAGATCAACAATCACGAGCACCGGATTAGGTCTGTGTGCCAGTCGGCCGATGACATGATAAGAGAGGGTCACTTTGCCTCAGATGAGATACAAAAGCGTATATACTCTGTAAACGATAAATGGCTGGCACTTAAGGATAAGGCACAGCAACGTAAACAGGACTTAGAGGACTCACTGCAGGCGCACCAGTACTTCGCCGATGCGAATGAGGCCGAGTCCTGGATGAAGGAGAAGGAGCCGATTGTCGGCAGTCAAGACTTTGGCAAAGGTTTGTCTGTTTTTTTTGGACTTTAGGGGAAATTTTTTTTGTGATGCATGAGTTGTTTAATATGTTTTGTGGTTTTATAGCAAAAGAATTTGTTGTTTTTGTTTCCTATCTATTGATTAAGTGATGAAATCTAATGAAATAGTTTTTAAAATTTAAAATAATTTTTTTTTAATTTAATTTATTTTTAAGCACTTTTTGTCCATTTATTAGAATCTTTTTATTTTATTTAAAGCTTTGAATTATTTGTTTTGTCGAATTTTTTTTTGAATTGAAATTCAAAATTTTTTTTTCTTGAATTTCTTATTATTTAAATAAAAACTACTTTTTTCTATAACTCTTTTTCTAACTATTCCTTACTCTTTGCAAACACCCCCTTCACATAGCTTCACATGGAATTACGGGTACGCTATTGTGTGCACAGCCAATATACAGGGGTCGCCAAATTATATGCCACTCCACCCACGCCCCAATACACTAATCCATAGATATATTGCTTTTCTATAAGAATACTAATTCAAAACCATTGAGAAAAACAAAATTAAATCTATATATCAGACCTACCACTTACCCGACCACATTATATACCCTGTGATATTGGCGACCCCTGAAATATTTTTATATTTAGAATAGTGTAGTATTTTTTGTTTCTGTACTTCTTATTCGATAGAATTTCATTATTTTGTAGTTTTTTATATAAATTTATTGAAAACACATATCTTTCTTACCAATATCAAGGTAAATATCAAGAATAACCAAGGAATAAGGGGTTTAGAGGGGAAGGAGTTATTGCGTAATGGAAAACATATTCAAAATATTCTTCTGTTAAATCCGAGGGAATATTTTGAATTATGACTGTATTTGAAGGCATGTTATTCTATATTCTGGTAGAATATTCTGTGCCTTAGGAAAAAAATAGAGGAGGCATTAGCTCTGGGTAGTATTTATATTAACACCAAGGGTGTATATCCCCTTCCCATTGGCGCTTATTTCTGGTTTATATGAAGTGTCGTTTTTTTTATATAATTAGTTATTTTGTTGTTTAGAAAAATATAATTTATTATTGATTTAATTTTTTTTGTCTATAAATCAGATGAAGACTCGACGGAAGCACTGCTTAAAAAACACGAGGCATTGATGGCAGACTTGGATGCGTTCAATAATACAATTGCCGGCCTTAGAGAACAGGCGAGCAATTGTAAACAACAGGAGCAGCCGGTTGTGGACCAGGCGGGCAAAGAGGTGGTTATGGCACTGTATGACTATACGGAAAAGTCACCCAGGGAAGTGTCCATGAAAAAGGGTGATGTGCTGACACTATTGAACAGTAATAACAAGGACTGGTGGAAAGTGGAGGTGAATGATAGACAAGGGTTTGTGCCCGCGGCCTATGTCAAAAAGATTGAGGCGACGCTAAGTGCCAGTCAACAGCATTTGGCCGATCAGAATAGTATAGGTGCCCGACAGTCACAGATTGAGTCACAGTATGATAATCTACTGGCACTGGGAAGGTATGGATAAGTTTATTGTTTTGTTTTAAATAAAAAAATTGCTATTTTTCTGATTGAAACCGGTTTTTTGACACATAATAACCAACTTTTTTTTTGTTTGGCCACTAAAAAACCGGTTTTCGTATCTATAAAACCAGATTTTTCTGAATAGTGTAACGTTAGATAATTTTTTTGCCCAGGGTTTGGAGGGGGTATTATGGGCTTTACCCTATTCCCCATCAGTCTTGTAATTGAAATTATTAATTAATAATTAGTTTCTAATACATTGTATTGTTAAAAGTGATGATAGAGTACTTGCCCTCTCATATGTGCCACTCCAAGGAGTGGTGTCTTTGACTGATTAAGTAAATATCTGATGACTACAGACATTTCAATGATTGAGATATCAATCAATTAATTATTTTTTAAAACTATTTACTAATTTTTGTATTAATTTTAATATTCAATTAAAGGGAACGCAAATCAAAACTGGAGGAATCGTGTAAAGCATACCAATTGGTTAGAGAAGCGGCCGAATTGGCCCAATGGATAAAAGATAAGGAACAGGTGGCCGCTGTCCATGAAGTGGGCGATGACTTAGAACAGGTGGAAGTGTTTCAGAAGAAATTCGACGACTTTATGGGCGATTTGCGGGCAAATGAGGTCCGATTGGCCGAAATGAATGAAATCGCCACTCAATTGACTAATTTGGGCCAAACAGAGGCCGCGGTTAAGATCACACAACAGGTGGACGACTTGAACCAGAAGTGGTCTCATCTCCAAGAGGTGATTGAATCGTGTTTTTATGCAATTAAATCCAATATTATATCAGTTTTTTTTTGTTTATTTCTATGAAATAGTTTAGGAATTAATTACAGAATACTTTTTAGGATTCTATAGATATCTTAATGAATATTAGAATATTTATAGAATATTCTGTAAACTTATGTTTGGATTTTAGATAAATATATGAATAAATGGTGATTTTTTTTGGGATAATTTAGGAATAATTTAAAAACAGAATATCCAGGGGTTAGTCCATTGCGAATAAACAGGTTTTTAATTGTTTGATAAGATTTTTAAATCTATTTTTGTTTAATGAATTGATTTATGTCTGACTAATACCAAAACCATAGGTAACACAAGAACGCGCTCAACAGTTGGGTTCCGCACATGAAGTCCAGCGCTTCCACAGAGATGTGGACGAGACTAAGGACTGGATCCAAGAGAAAGACGACGCACTCAATAACGACGACTACGGCCACGACCTTAGGTCAGTGCAGACACTGCAACGCAAACACGAAGGCCTGGAACGTGATTTGGCAGCACTGGGCGATAAAATCAAACAATTAGATGAGACGGCCCGGCGTCTAATGCAAACACATCCGGAATCAGCTGAACAGACATATGAGAAACAGAGAGAAATAAATGAGGAATGGACTCAATTGACAGCTAAGGCTAACGCACGCAAAGAGAAACTCTTGGATTCATATGATTTGCAGCGCTTTTTGGCCGACTATAGAGACCTAATGTCTTGGATTAATTCGATGATGACTTTGGTCTCATCTGACGAGTTGGCCAATGATGTGACCGGTGCTGAAGCACTGCTAGAACGACATCAGGTGTTTATATATTATATATATATTTGATCAGAATTTAATTTATTCTATAAATACTATAAAATATTTTAAACTACTATTCAATTACTTCTAACATTCCAGTCCTCCACCCCCTGTCCCCTTCCCTGACCCCACTGTCCACTATCTATATAAAGAAATACATATTTATTCTTATATTTTATGTTTATATACTGTAAAAGAATTTATTCAATGCTTGTTATGAAAAGAATTTAATTTTTAAGTTCTTTTTTATAAGAATTTTCTGTTGAATTACATAATGTATTGAAACATAAATTATATTTAATTATACAATAGTTTTAATTATAGAATATTTCTATTCTTATTATAATATTTAATGAAATACTAATAATAACCCCTATTCAGGAACACCGAACAGAAATCGACGCGAGGACAGGCACTTTCCAACAGTTCGAACTGTTTGGCCAACACCTGCTCCAGTCTGGCCATTACGCCAGCGGTGAAGTACAGGACAAGTTGGACCAAATGAATAGAGCGAGGGATGAGTTGGAAAAGGCATGGATTGCCCGCCGAATGCGTTTAGACCAGTGCCTGGAATTACAACTCTTCTACCGGGACTGCGAACAGGCGGAGAACTGGATGGCCAGTCGGGAGGCGTTCCTCAGCAGCGATGATATGGGCGGCGATAATGTCGAGGCACTGATCAAAAAGCACGAAGACTTTGACAAAGCTATTAGTGCACAGGAAGAGAAAATCGGTGCACTGACCGCATTGGCACAGCAGCTCATAGATGGTGAACACTATGCTGCAGATCCTATTGAGGACAAGAAGGAACAGGTGCTGAACCGGTGGCGCCATTTGAAAGAGGCGTTGATTGAGAAGCGCTCGAAATTAGGCGAATCACAGACTTTACAGCAGTTCAGTAGAGATGCGGATGAAGTGGAGAACTGGATCGCAGAGAAGCTACAGATGGCTATGGATGAGTCGTATAAAGACCCCGCGAACATACAGTCCAAACACCAGAAACACCAGGGTTTGTGTCAATTCTATATATGTTTGCTATAAATACTTGTTTTTAAGAGTAATTGGTTTTTAATGTTTTTATTTGGTATTTGTATTACTGTTTCAGAAATCCGATAGAAAAACCACCCCTAGAATTAGACCTAATGTAGACCCTGATTATAATCAATTTTAATATGCTTTAGAATATTCTGTTGTATCCCTTAGTAAAAAAAATATATTAATTCTTTATAATTATTGCAAAATCTGACCATTTATATCAAAATTCTGTGCAATTATCACAGAATTCTGTAAAATTATAGCCGAATTCTATAAATGTATTCACTATTCTCTCACCCCCTGTGAAGTTTACTTACAATTCTATAAACCCATACCCTATTTACTACACACATAAAATTCTTTTATGAAATTTAAAAAAAAGTAATTACAAAACAATTAATTAAATTATTTCAACACTTGATATACAAAAAAAACAAATAGCATTCGAAGCAGAATTGGCCGCAAATAAAGACCGAATCCAATCGGTTCTGGCGATGGGCGACAATCTCATTGACAAACGCCGGTGCGCTGGCAGTGAAGACGCTGTCCAACAGAGGCTGACATCCATTGCCGAACAATGGACACACTTATCACAGAAGACCACTGAGAAGTCATTGAAACTAAAAGAGGCGAACAAACAGCGGACGTTCAACGCGGCGGTTAAGGACATTGACTTCTGGTTGGGTGAAGTCGAGTCACTACTCAAGAGTGAAGACAGCGGTAAAGACTTGTCTTCCGTACAGAATCTGATTAAAAAGCATCAGTTGGTCGAAGCGGACATTCAGGCACACGAAGACAGGATTAAGGATATGAATGGTTTGGCCGACAGTCTTATAGAGTCCGGTCAGTTCGACACAGCGACCATTCAGGAGAAGAGGTCTTCTATTAATGAACGGTATGGTTAAGAACCGGGGGTTTTGGCGACTGCAAAACCTGTCTTTTTTTGTGTAACAATTTATCTATTATTTAGTGTTTATTATAAATACTATTTTTTTTGGGTTACAAACCCTGGGATTTTAGATTAAAGTCTGGTATGTTTTTGGGTATATATTCTGGTTTTAGTCTATTTATTGATGGAATAATACCGAAAACCGGTTTTTTCCATTCAATAATTTGTTTGTAAACCTAAAAACCGGTTTTTTATGCTAACACTTGTCAGTCGTGTATAAAATTAATTTAAACCAAGATTTTTAAGTATAAAATTGGCACAATTTCTAATACACACTCCCCTCCCGTCCCCTCTCTCGACCAGTGCTACCAATCCCTTCTAAACACACTTTGAAAGCCCTGGTATTCATTGAATTTATTTATCAATTTCTTTATGTTTTAATTGATTTTGAATTAATTTTTTCCCCTTTATTAACATAAAAGCTATGAACGGGTGAAGACATTGGCCACATATCGGCGCACACGACTCAATGAGGCGAATACATTGCACCAGTTCTTCCGTGACATTGCGGATGAGGAGAGTTGGATAAAAGAGAAGAAACTACTGGTTAATAGTGATGATTACGGCCGGGATTTGACTGGTGTTCAGAATTTGCGTAAAAAACATAAACGACTCGAAGCAGAGCTCGGCTCACATGAGCCGTCAATACAGGCGGTTCAGGACGCGGGCCAACAGCTTATGGTAGAGTCCAATCTGGGCGTACCGGAGATCGAACAGAGACTACAGGTATTTGTGCGGACAATCATTCGCAACAAATATATATATATATTCATTGAATTTATGGGTCGGGAGGACAGGGGGTATAGTGTCCTCAATAGCTCCATAATCATAGGTAGGGGTAGTATAGGGTACTGAAAAACTACAAAATTCCCAAATTCTTAGAGGGGCTTAAGAATAGTGTGTTTTTAGAACCGAAGTAATTATTTTTATGTTAAAATCCAGAATATTCTGTTCAAAAATATGCCAGAATTCAACAGAATTTCAAATATATTTAGGAAATTCTTCAATGGGAATAATCATGAATTCTTGAAAATTTTACAGAATATTCTGGATTCTGTAGGAAAAATTGCGCAGAAAATACCCTCAAATTCTTGAATAAAATTTTGACCAAAAGTCGAGGGGGCGGGGGCAGGGTATTTTGCTCATGACAGGGGGAGGGGAGGGGATATTTTTCTTATACCACCCTCGCGGGCATAACTAAATTAAATAAATGATTAATAAATAACTAATTAATTAAATTCCATAGGCTTTGGAGCAGAACTGGCAGGACTTGAAACGTATGGCCAGTTTAAGGGGCAATAAATTAGAGGAATCACTAGTATTCCAGCAATTCCTGGCCAAAGTAGAGGAGGAGGAGGCCTGGATTTCGGAGAAGCATCAGCTCCTGTCCATCGAAGACTATGGCGACACAATGGCCGCAGTCCAGGGTCTGCTTAAAAAACACGACGCCTTTGAAGCGGACTTTGCTGTCCATCGGGAGAGATGTGCAGACATTATAGGCGCCGGCGAACAGCTGGTCAGCGAAGGTAACCATCACTCGGAAGGTATACAACAACGGCTCCAGCAATTGGCCGCACGTCTGGACTCATTGGACAGTAGCGCCCGTAGACGTAAGGGTAAACTATTGGACAATTCGGCGTATTTGCAGTTCATGTGGAAGGCGGATGTGGTCGAGAGTTGGATCGCGGACAAGGAGGTACAGGTGCGCAGTGATGATTATGGCCGGGATTTGTCCAGTGTTTCGACGCTTTTGACGGTTTGTTTAATATATTAATAGTAATGTTAATGGATTACTAACTGAATCACATCCCTATCCCTCCCCCACTCCTCACATACCTGTGCTCACAATACATTAGAAACAAGAGACGTTTGACGCCGGGTTGGCTGCCTTCGAACAGGAAGGTATACAAAGCATAACCCAATTAAAGGACCAATTGGTCGCTGCGAACCACAACCAAACCCCTGCTATTATGAAACGACACGACGATGTGATGAGCCGTTGGAACAATCTATTGGGCGCTTCAGAAGCCCGTAAACTAAGACTACTCCGAATGCAGGAACAGTTCAAACAGATTGAGGACCTGTTCCTCACGTTCGCTAAGAAGGCGTCGGCTTTTAACTCGTGGTTCGAGAACGCAGAGGAAGACCTGACAGACCCCGTCCGGTGTAACTCAATTGAAGAGATCCGTGCGCTGAGGGAAGCGCACCAACAGTTCCAGCAGTCGTTGTCATCGGCGCAGAACGACTTCGAAGTGTTGGCTCAATTGGACCGACAGATAAAGAGCTTCAATGTTGGCGCCAATCCGTACACGTGGTTCACAATGGAGGCACTGGAGGACACGTGGCGTAACCTTCAGAAGATTATTCAGGAAAGGGATGTCGAGTTGGCTAAAGAGTATCAAAGACAGGAAGAGAACGATAGGTTGAGACGAGAGTTCGCAAAACATGCGAATGCTTTCCATCACTGGATAACAGAGACCCGGTATGTGTGCTCTCGTTCTGTGCTCTTTATATTTCTGTCCATTAGTCTTATTGGTTCAATGGTTATGGAATTGTCGGCGCTTTTTGTGCGCCAAATGCATGTGTTTTGAAAATATATTATTTTTTTTTTTAGTTTTTTTCAATTGATTTGAAACAAAAGATTTTTTTCTGTCAGTTATTTGTTTGAAGTTTTTGTTTTGTGTTTATTCTGTGATTGAATTTATTCAATGATTGTAATGAAAGGAATTTTTTTGAGTTCTTTTTATATAAAGAGTTTCTATTAATAACAGAATATTTTTTTTAATTTCAGAATATTTTTTAATTATAGAATAGATTTAATCACAGAATATCTTTAATAACAGAATATTTTTATTAACAATATTTTTAATAACAGAATATCTTTAATAACAGAATAACTTTAATCATAAGAATATTTTTAATTACAGAATAATATAATTTTTATTATAATATTTAATACAATAATAGTTTTTAATTAAAATTTTGAATATTAACTAATCATTAATTCTATTTTACACCTTATCCTACAAACAACCCAACAAAAAAACTACTACTGCTATGGCCTGTGCTGTGAATTATGACCACTACTACTACCACTTCTACTATCGGCGCAAATAAATAATATTAAATAATTTGTTTTTGATACCACTCCTCCACTAGAATGTGGCTCTTAGACGGGTGCGGATACTACTTGTCCATTATTATTGTTTTAAATTGATTATTTCTAACTATTGATGCGCAAGGTTTTGATATACAGGGGTTGGGGTAATGGGGTTTGGAGTGGGAGTCGGAACTCATACTAGTGTTGAATATTTTAGATGAGAAACCGGTTTTTGAAGGGGTTTTGTTAAGAATTTTATTAGATTTTTGTGTAGATTTGAGAGAATGTTCTTATGGTTTTGTTTTTTATTATATTTTTGCGGGAATTAAACAGAATTATAACCAAAATTTTGAGATAATTTGTTAGATTTTTACAGAATTTTAGATAATTTTAATCGAATTTTATTCTTTAGTTGAATCGAAAGAATTAAACAGAATTTCAGCAAAAAATTTCATAGAATTTCAATTTTATTAAGAATTAACTGCAAAAAAATACAGAATTTTTAAAGAATTTTAACGGAATTTGTTATATATATATATATCTTAAAAATGAGCTTAAATTAAAAACCATAGCATAGCATACAAACAAATTAATAATAACATAGAATAAAATTATAAATACCTGGCTTATAATAGATATATTAGCTTGGTAATTAGCTATGAT
>JAQIXY010000227.1:0-10670 GCA_034699165.1 Adoristes ovatus | reverse complement strand
AATTTATTCTAAAACTCTATTTTCAGGTATTTTAAAGAGTCTTTTGAATTCTATTATAAAAGAGTAGAAAAAAATTGAGAAATGAATTACTTTTTTATATACCATTACTTAAAACATAATTTTTTTTTCTTCTTCTTATTCTAAGTTATAAACAATTTTAGTCTGTGTTCTCATAACAAAACAAAAGACACTTTACGTGAGAGAGAAAGAGCGAGACTTAAGACAATCGTCTGTCGTCTTCAGTAATGAATGACTTATTTAATCGGGTCTTAAAAAAATTGTTGATTTAGATCTGAAAAAAAGTTTTTAAAAAATTTCTCAATTTTTCTAAACAATTGCGTGTCTTTTGTATATCTGTTGAGTTGGCTCTAAACAAGACTCCGTACCTAAATGTATGTGTGCTTTGATTGAAAAATTATAATTCTGTCGATGGAATAGCTTTTTATCAAACACTTATCAAACTTCTGGAAATGCTTTTGATAAATGAAGAGCAATGACTCAAATGAACCCTAAAATTAGTTTTGAAACTATTCTCTCTTCAGATTAAAGTTAGATCAATGTCTTAAATGGCTTTAATACATGTTTTAATGCTATTTCCACTCGAAATACTGATTATCTTTTAATAGACGGGAGAGGAGGGGAGAGAGAGAGAGAGGAAGAGAGAGAGAGAGAGAGGGGGGGAAGAGAGAGAGAGAGAGCACACATTGAGCTTAATTTAATTGTGTTATGAAAGCGAATGTGAAGAATGAACGCTTTAGGCAGTGCTAGTGATGAGAGTGAGTAGTGATGAACATATATCAAGCATTTAAAGCACAAGTATTGCTCTTTTAATGTCTTTTATTTTTATCTCATTCAACGAAAATTGAATGAAAGAATAATTTTTTCTTTTTTTTTCTTTTTCTCACTGAAGAAGATGAAATGAAATGAAAAGAACTAAAACAAATGCAGATGTGATGTGAAGAATGTGGAGAACGGGAAGAAAGACTCGGAACAAAACTACTACTCTTTTTATCTATCCTTTGGTCAAACATTTTGTTAGCTTTGTTTGAATTTGTGAACAGAAAATAGAAGTAGTTTTTAGCAATAATATAGAGTATAGTTATGATTGACTGAGTGCTCACTATTTCCACAATTCTCTCTGTTTAGCACACATTCTTCTAATTAATATAAGTAATCAAAATATTGCTCACGAGAGCACAAAAGCTTAAGTGTAGGCTTTCATCTAAATCTAATAGCCCTGAATACCCTGAATAGCTCACTATTTTATGGGATATATACATAAAGTATATAATTTATAATTTTATATATTTTATAACTCGAATTATATTATGAAATATGTCTGTGAAGTAAATACTGCCGACATATATAAAATTCATAAAAATTAATGATCACTGAAAACGGCAACAATTCTGTCCCCAATCCAAACGTGTTGTGACAAAAGATTTTCTTTATTACTGAATTATGAATTGGTTCTAATTTTTATTTTACAGACAAAACCAATTTATTATACCATTAACTCTAACTAAAACTCTTTTAGTTAATCAAAACTTTAGAGAACATAATATAATAACAGTTACGAACTTAACATTATATTCAATACAAAATGAAAATAAACAGAATATTCTCTATTAATTATGACTGAATATAGAGATTATTTTTAATTTAGTACCAAATTATTATATATGACATAAAATTTCAATGTTTGAAGATTTGAATATAAGGATAATTAAATTGATTTTCATAATACTGACAATAATTCGCCAGATTTTAGTTCATTTTAAAGTTACTAAATATATATAATTATTACTTAAAGTTTATTTAGAAATACATGTCATCAAAGTTTAATACTTTTCTTAACTAAAATATTTTAATGTTGTATCATATGATAACTTATATCTTTGATATTTCAGTTTTAGTGTAAGAAATTTTAGATTTAAATCAATTGCTGGTGGAATACACAATCTAAGTGAGAATTGAAATCTCATTGATCATTATAGGATCTATAATATATAATACAGTATAGCCTAAGTAATCAGAAAATACAGACAATCTCATAGAAGATTATAGGAAACTCAAAGAATATTATATAACTTCAAAAGACAAATGCATAAAAGTTAATAAGATTTTATATGAAATTTTAATATTGTCAATGTACTATTTTATTGTCATAATAAAAAGCAAGCATTAGGTGTTATGATAACTCTCTGAACCAAATTCAAACTCAATATAAAAGGAATAACAAGATGTAAAATTATTTATATCATCAAAATTAAGTCTATTTTTTTATTTCCATAGCTATATAGACAGTGAGTGAACAACATATTGTCAATAAAAACATAATTTTTTTCAGAGGCATTTTTATTTTTTATTTTATTATTAAACTTCACTCTTTGCATAAGAATTTGACATTTTAATTGCATCCTTATATTGAATGACAAAGAAATAATGCTTTCGTTTTCTATTAATTTAGTTTTATATTTCACTTTTTTGTGAAAACTGCGTCAAATCAAAAGAATAGATATTTTTAATGCCATAGTTTGCTATAATAAGTAGTGGCATATAATTTGCTAATTAAAATCTCATAATTGCTTGTTTCAATACAATTCCCACTTAAAATAACCCCTGTATTAAATGTCGACATTTTTTTACAATGCATTGAATTTTTATTGAAGTCCTGAATAGTTAAGCATTACTCCCATAGTCACCGATGCAATACTCAATTCAATGTTATGGCTAGAGATCGGATCGACCAGCAAGAAAAGGCTGTGTAGCAGTATAACTTATGGCAATTGTATTGAAACACAAAACAAATAATAATCTTAAAAAAACAGTTCACCACTTCTTATAGCCTCCAATTCGTTCGGCAATTCTAAGACAAACAATATTCTGTTGAATATTCATTGAATGATGTTTCAAATAATTGAATCAATGGATGAAATATGTAAGAAGTGCTTTAGATTTAGTTGTTTATTAGGATGAATATAATTAATAGAATATTTTGTAAAATTCCTAAAAGCAAAGTATTTAATAAATTTGTCGAATTATTTTTGAAAATATAGTTAAACGGGTCAAACAATTTCTGTCAGAGTATTTCATATCACAAATATTCTTTGCGAACCCTTTTATTATCCGATGCTTTGATTCCGTCCTACTTTCAAAATAATCATTACTTAACCAAATAAAGCTTCTAAACTAATGGAATTTCTAACAACAACTCATCTCATCTCGAATTTAAATAATTTCTTTGACCATCGAATCAGTTATTCTTAGAATTGATGAAAGGATCGAAAGAATTTTTATGCGCAAAATATTAGATGCGTTCGCTCTTTCAAACAGAATATTCTTATATTTTGTTGATTGAATTCTTTGACTGAATGTGTGTTTGTGTAAAAATGTTGGATATTCTGTAAATACAATATTTGTTTTACAAAAATATTCTTAATTTGTTTTATTCATACGATCTTTAAATAAATTAAAATAAGAAGTAATTCTGATATCGCTTAAGTCAATAATTGCCTAAACTGTATGTCATATAATCAAGGATGCCCAAGGGGGAATTAGTCTAAAATCCCCCTGTTTGAGAAAAATTGTTAAAATACCCCCTCTGATTTTCGCGTTGATCTTGGAAAAATTAGGAAAAAGCAAAAAGATGACCAAAGGAGCTTTACACTCCTAGTTTTTTGGAGAGTTTTTTCAAAGTTACCCCCTTATTACCCTGTGACCCGGGTATTCCTGCATATAATTTAGAATAATAAATGATAGGGAAGAGGCAGGAAATTAATTCACTGACTTGTATTGAGATATCACAACAACTGATTAATTTAGGGAACAATATACCTAAAATGTCGTCCACTATTTTACCTCACCCTGGTCTTCCATTGTACAGATTTATGTGTTTAAGTTCCCTGAATCGATTTATTTGGTGATATATCAAACAAAAGGCGGTTTTCTGACCCCTTTCTCATCAGTGAAAATAATGTAAATAAAATATTATTAAATTCTAATCTATGGTATAATTAGAAATGAAATTATCGTCGAAACAAAAAATTAATGCAAATCAAAGTTATAATTTAGAAATTTTTTCGATTAGTGGCTAAAAATTTATTTTTAATATATATATAATACAGTTTATAGATATTATTAATGAATATATAATTAGAGATTCTATGAACAGATATGAGACAAAAAGCTCTCAAATTATTTTAATTATTAAAAAAATACTAATTTTAGAGAATAATTCTTTAAAAATATTCCGATTTATTTGAAAATATATATTTAAAATAAATAATTTATTGAAATGCTTTTAAAATAAGCTTAATATGAATGCAAAAGTTATAGAATTAATTAAAAAGCAATTAAATCAATAGCCTATTGATTATATTATTTAAGCACAACATTAACGGATAATTTAATTGCTTTTAATCTTAATTTTTTCGAAACTCAAAATATCTATTGCTCTGAAAAGAGAATTTTAATGCAATTAGAAAATAAAATATAAAACAATATAAAAGCCAAATGTGTTGTGAGAGCGAGTGATAGTATTTTTTTTCTAGTTTTAAATCTTTTTAGAGTAATTATAATTAGTTAGTAATTAGTTTCCAAATTTTTATGAATGTTTCACTAAATTTTGACTTTAGAAGTATTGGACCGTAAATAATGGCAAATGAATGCATGTTCTGCTATAAAATGAAAATTTTCTCTTAAAGTTTTACTATAGATATTGTAGTCTATGCTATAGAATAGCCAACACTCTTATTGAGATGCATTGGCCGAACCATAAAATTAATGATTAATGGAATGAATTAATTCAAGTGTTCACTATTGACAACAAATTCACTATTAATTCTATTCAATTTATATGGCTTTTACACAGAGTTCTGTCATTCAAATGTTAACGCTTTCACAAAGTAATTAATTTATTGAATACTTCTTTGTGTCTAAAAAATTAAAGCCTTTTCTCAAATATAAATATATTTTTAGGTATTATATTGATCGCTAATTATTTTTCTGTGATCTCATTAATTTTGATTAAATTATAGAAAAGATTATTATTAATATAAATGAAGTATAAATATATCGGTGATGCGCAAAGGAGGGGGTATAGCTCGGAATACCCCCTGTGATTTTGGCCGAAAACCTCTATTCGCCTGTTTTTTGCCCGCGTATACCCCCCCCCCCCCCCACAGAAGAAAAATTATTTGACATTACGTCTATGGACAAGGTGTAGGCACAATGGCAAATTGTTTTGACATGGCCGCCATTTTACCCCCACCTGTACGCCCCTAGCCTCGAAGAAATTTATACCCCCCTTAGGTTTTTGACATTGCGCATCACTGGGATATATACTGTAAAGAGGCCCTGCTTCAATTCTTTGAATATTTGTATTTAAAATTTATCATTTTGAAAAGCCATTAAGAAATAGTCATATATTATCAGGGTTACATTTATATGTATCTTGGACAATTATTTAGTTGTATTCAATTCTACATTTGGTTATTCTTTTAAATGCTATAATTTCAAAGATAGCACTTTATTCTCGGAAAAAGTTTTAAAATTGCATCCATTTATTGAATTATTCTTAGATTAGAGTGAATTTACATTTGAAAGATTAAACACAACTATATTCTTGAATTATATTAAATATAATCTTAGAAATAGAATTGAAATATAAATATTTTATATCAAAAAAATGATAAAAGAGAGCAATATTTCAAAAGAGGTTTTGTATTAATTTCAAAACGCAATGAAAAACAAGAAATCAAAGGAAGAGAAGACTGTATTTCCATTTTTTCCTTTTTTTGTTATTCGATTTTTTGTAATCAAATAGTGCCCGGGGCTCAAAAAAGCATAAGAATTTCAATTCAAAACAAACTGATCAATGAATATATGTATTGTGAAAATAATATTGATTTATGAAAAAAGAGAGAGAAAAATAAGTTTCACAAAAACATTGAGTTTTGTAAGAGATTTAAAGCTTTATATGAAAATTGCTTTAATAGTATATATACTGAATATTTCGTAATATCAGTGAAATATTTCTCATTTCTGGGAATCATTTGGAGTTATATTTATGTCGGAACACGTTCTCTACAATATGGATAGCAATATGGATCTGTGCACAAATAAGTAGGTGCCAGGCTATTATATAAATAGTTGTACTCTTTTGCTCTGATCCAGGAGTCAGTATTGAAAGCCAAAGTCAACTGAATGTAATATTTATTTGAAAAAAAGTTGTAAATATTATTTTGAGCCGACTATTCCATAATGAACTGGGTTTTGCACTCAGGTTTCGTTCGAGAAGTTAATGATTTTCAAAAAAAAGTATTTCATTTCATCTTTTCATGGCTTTCATTCTGATTCTCATTGACGAGTGTTATCGCAATGCAATTCATCCGTATTTACCTTTTGCTCGTTATCCTTCCAACCCATCCAACCATATATACATATTTATGATAAAATTTGCTGCAATATTACTGCTATCACTTGACTATTATTGGACATCTTTTAATGCCCTGAAGTTATCGCCGAAAATAGAAAATTTTGATATTTATAGTGTCCTTTCCGTTACGACTGGAATAGCAATTCATGTTTTATTTGAATTTAAATCTAATGAAAATATGTTTTTGTGGTCCAAAAAATGTTTGCTTTTGATGGAAACCATTAAAAATTCAATCAAAACTCTGAATAATTTATTAGAATTTTTATTTTCAATCATAAATTATTCGAATCTAATTAATTGCTAATTAAACCAGAATTTTATGTTTGTTTTTGCTTTTGGGCTCTTATTTGATGACTGAATTCAATTAAATTATATTAAAGAGAAAACGTATAAAAATTAATTATTAACTAAATTCAAAATACATTTGAGAATTGATATCCAGTTTATAAATAGTATTCATTAATACATTAAACACCAAAGAAATTAATATAATTTTCGATTTAAATTAATTTTATATTAAATATTCTAAAAATATATCGTATATTGAAATCATTGATTCAAATTATATTTCGATACTATTTCTATATAACATGTATTTCAATCGAAAAGATATATAATATTGAAATTAATTGAAAATACTTAGCGCTAAGCGAGTCGTAAATTGAGGCAAAACCGATATATTGTACACAATTAGGTAATAACACGTATTTTCAATTTGCCTCCAATGCCTCAGACGTACAGACAACACATCAACCATTCTCTCTCTCTCTCTCTCTCTCTCTCTCTCTCTCTCTCTCTCTCTCTCTCTCTCTCTCTCTCTTCTAACCTTTATCTGAGTGAATGAGTGAGTAGGAAGAGAGAGGAGAGAGAGGAGAGAGAGAGAGAGGCTCTGACTATAGTTTCTCACTCTATCCTTCTCTCCCTATCCTCTCATAAGTCAAATTCCAACGACAAATATTTGAATAAATTTTCTCATTTAAAACGAAATTGAAATTCAAGAAAAATTTGATTGAATAGATTTAAATAAAATAAAGGTTTTCACTAAAAAAAATCAATCGTAAAAATAAAAATAAAAACATTTGAATTCTGTCTTTAATATTATTATTTTATATGAATCTCAACAATGAAGAGCTTTTATTTTTATACTCTATAAAAAAATAAAAATAAAATATGTCTCAAAAATAGCACAACAAAAACAAAATGAGCTTAAGAATGATTTTTTTATGCTAACAATAATATGAAAGAATACAATAGAATCTAAGAATCTATGCATTTAAAGCGTTAAAGTCTATTATAGTATTATATTATACTTGAAATTCCTTGACTTTTAATTTTAGAGTTCATAGAGAATCCATAAAATCATACTTTAATTGTGATATATTCTAAACAATAATATTTATTATATAAATAATATGATTATCTCTTTTGTTAAATTTAATTTATTAATTATATGATTAAATCATTAAATTGTGTATATATTGTAAAAACCTATTGCTTTCTATGGAATTAAAAACTCATTTTTCTATCAAAACTGTTGTAATAAAAAATAAGTAGAGATAAGAGGAGACAAGAATATAATGAAAGTATTGTAAAGACGTTTTTACTCCAATATCCTTAAAATATTACACAAGAAAAAGAGCGGATTTCTTATTTTTGAGGTCAACTCAGGGAATGGACATGTCTTTTGAGAAGAAATAATGTTTTAAAGTGAGCCCAAAGAATAAGTAAAGTTAGACGAAAACGAGAAAAAGTCACTCCTTTTGAGTTAACAATTATTTTAACTGTATTTGAAATGTAAGGCAAAAAAATGAGAAACGAATGAAAGATTGTTTTATATGAAAAATGACTCATAAAAAGAAAGACTGAATGAATTTTAACGAAATAGAAAGTGAAATACAGTTTCAAATAGTGTTTGGAAAGTGGACAGGAATTTATAGTTTTTTATTCCGTGCCTTACACTGCCTTACATTGTATTTATGATATTTTATTACTACTAAAATTGTCTAAATATTGATTTTCAATATATTTTATTGGTTTTTATTCAGAATTAATGGAATTAACAAATGTTTGAAGTTTTTTCTAAACCACTCTCAGGGAATAAAATACTTTTAAACACATAATACCAATGGATTCGCAATTTCTTGTCTTCGTATAGATTTTTGCATTGAATACAAACTTAGAGTTGTATTTAATTTTATAAACTAAATAGAGATTGTGATCGACTGATCATCAATTGAAGAGATCGGACTCGTTATAAAGACAACTGCATTATATACCAGTGAGAGAACAAATATTGTTAATTCTGAGATACTTGAGTTGAGTATAAATGAGGACTCATTAGTATCATTAGAATCAATGCATCCCTTCTATGGCGTCAAACATCTGAAAAGCTGAAAGCCTTAGCCTTAACTACAAGCAAAAGGTGCGCAACGATAGACATACAGTTCACTACTGGAGTTGTCGACCAAAGAATCTGATCGATTGGTTCGCAACAAATAACTCAAACTTATCTCAAGTAATGCTTTTTCATTAGATTAGCCCTCAATTAGCTCTCAAATGTTTAATTAAAATTCAAATCAACTATAGATTTATTCGATTATTTATATAAATTATTATAACTAAAACTCATTATCGGCTTATTTCTTAATTTTTTCTTTATATTATAATATTCTTTACTTAATATAATTGTTTGTATTTTAGTCTTTTATAACAAATTTCAATTATTCCAAACAAATAGAGTGAAATGTATTAACTAATAGCTGTTGTCTTTTGCTTTAAAATAAATTAAAAAAAATTTAGACTTCATTACAAGTTTTCAAATTTTAAACTCAAAGAATAATTTAAAAAAAGTATATAAATTTGGATTATACTGACTATGGGTTGAGTCAGAGCTGTTAATTCAATTGGAGGATAGGTTTTGGGCAAAGGAATAACGTATACTCTATTTTAAAATCCTTATAATTATAAATAACATCAATGGGAGGTGGAAATAGAGCCTCTTCTATCAGAATTTACAGATTTCTATGGAATTCTTCAAGAATTTGCTAAAAATTAAGGAATTCTATAAAATTCTTGCAAAATTAAGCTACATTTTGCTGGTACTTGCTGAATTAGCTTAAATTCCGACCAATTCTATTGAAATTTCAATTTTAAAATTCTGCTCTACTCCCTTCTTGCTAAAATATCGGCCAAATTATGACGCATTGTCCACTGCTCTGCCCCTAGGGTCTGGCCGAAAAATAACCCTTGTCATTGACCACCTTCCTCATCACTGGAAATACAATCCGATATTAGTAGTTTACTTTTAGTATAGTTAAATTTAATCAATATTGTTTTGAAATAAGAGATTACACATGAATTCGTCTTCGATTCTTGTTTTACATAATCTATAACTTTTTGAAAATTTAAATAACACTTCTTAAAAGTTATATCATTTATTCAAAAATATTTTAATAATCTATGCATTAAATAATGTAATGAAAGACAAAAACAAAAATTAATGCTAAAATTGAATTTTGTATAAAACATTGACTTTTATTTTTCAATAACACGAACATTAGATTAGATGAATATAATTTTTTTTATATTAAATTCTGTAAAATATTAACAAAATTAAAAAAAACTTTATTAAAACATGATATCAAAGAATAAATTATTCATATATTTGAACCAAACTATAGAATAGCCTTAAAATAATTTATACAAATTTACACAATCTATATATGAGCACAAATTTGAATATTATATCCAGGGTTTGGCCCGAACTAAAAAAGGGATATTTATTTATAATAAACATTAATCAAATAGTTTTGTTAAAGAGTTGGTTATATATTAATTTAGTGTTTAATCGTATATAAAATCATATAAATAATGTTCAAATTCTTCACTACAACAACAACAGCACCGAAACGAGTAATTGATTCTGTTTTTCGCGATGTTTTTTATATAGAATTTAAGTTAAGAATTGTATATTTTGTAGTCTACCTGTGCTCTCGCTCTCCATCATTAGTTTAAAGAACCAAAAAAATACTGTATTAGTCATGCAAAACACCATTCGATTAATTATGGCATCATTAGGGCCAACATAAGACTTACAGCACATAGAGTGTGGGGACATGTAGTGTACAGAGCAATGGAAACATATTTGGGCGCAATATATCCCGCGATATAATAATCTCATTATTATTATAGAATCCATCTCTTGATTATAAAATTTTTAAGAGTATGTGTC
>JAQIXY010000226.1:0-10670 GCA_034699165.1 Adoristes ovatus | reverse complement strand
AACTATTATTCAAATGACATTTGGTGTGAGAAAAAAATATAGTAAAACAAAAATCAATTACTATTTTGTAAATATCATGAGACCTGTGATGTGATGTAATGCCTGTGTGTTTGTATGTGTTATGCCGTGCAATACCTGTAATTATTATTATAAAAGAATGAATTGAATGGAGAGCTGATTCTGATTCTGTGAAAAATACCTTTTTATATAAATGCAGATTCAATGTTAAGCCTTTCCCATATATTATATACAGTAGTGATGTTGTCATTACTGCACAACATCTATGTATTGCTGTTCTGAATGTTTAGTGGCGCGAAACAGTGTTAAATTGGATCAATTTTTGAATACATTTCGCTTTTATATTAGCCACACATCTCTCTATTGAGTAATTCATTTCTCTGTAGTCAAAGCACTAATTCTTTTGAATCACACTTTAAATAAAGTGAATCATAAACTTATATATACTTGACTTATAAGCGAATGAGCAGTAAATATAGAATTTAATGAATTATTATTGTCTGACAATTATTTTAGAGCACCGAAAGGGATGAACACAAACAAAATGTGTGTTTTGTCTGAGAAAGTATTATAATTTTTATCCTTTTATTTTTGCTCCAATTTGTAGTTCAAACAAAAACAATTCTATCGTTTTTTATTATTTTTCTCAACTCATAAACAATGAATAAAATTAATACTTAATAATGAATATAAAACTCCTTTTTTCAAAATATAGATAATAATTCTTTTATTTTATTATAATAATTATTATTTCTTTAGCCGAAAGGTATTTCTTCTCATATATTCGATCGTCACTCAAGTCGTCTCTCTCTCTCTCTCTCTCCACTATTTCTTTTCTCGTCTCTCTTCTCTAAATTTCTATTTAATGTTTATCTACTCTTTGATAATCCTTTTCAGACTCTCTTTTTTTTATTAGTGAATATGAATATATGACTAGTTTTTATATAAAAAGCTTTTGTGGTATTATTTTCTTTTAAATAAAATGTAAACTGAAATTAGTTGTTGAGAATACGCATGCGATAAATGGGATATATATGTGCCGTAGATTTTATTTATTATATATATACCAGTGTTTTATGCCTATGACTACGACCTTATCGATCGGGTATAAGAAAATCGCTAAAAATAGTATAAACGTTACGCTGAAATAGAGAGAGAAAATTTCAGTATTAGTGAAACGCATTGTATAACTGGATGGCACTCAACTGTGAGCTTTGTCTCTAAGCCCGAACACTACTTGAAACACAGGGATATGTGGGCGCACCGATACATTAACCCAACAACTGATGCCACGACAAAACACAATTTGACTTCTCATATCTCATATCAAACCTAAAAATCATAACTAATTTGGAAAATTGCAAACTTTAATAGAAATGACTTTAATATAAAAGTCAATATATTTAATCCCATTGTTTTGGGTTCATTAGAAAACGTGAGTTCGCAACGACTCCCCGAACACCGGAACGTATGGAATAGTATATAACAAGGAATGCCTTTAAGCATTCAAAGGCATTGCAAAATAAACATCAATAATAGACACACTTCAATGATTTTGAAGCGCAAATGCTGTTGTTCTCTGAAATTTGAAGCTCACATACAAAAAATTGTATTGTATTTTAGTCGATAGTATTGTACAGAATGTACGGATCAAGTATTGTGTGTGATTGCAATCGAACAATCTTTGAGAGACACAGAGAGCACCAACTTATATGACTCGCAGACAAAATATATCATGTTTTGAGAGCACAAGACTCTTCTCTTTCCTCTCATATCTCTCTCTTTGCTCTGTCTTTTCTATTACTACCAGAAGAGGCAAAGTCTAAAAATGCTATTTCAGATTTAATTCCAACTGACATACACTCCTCTCTTTACCTCTCCCTCCCCTCTCTCTCCCTCTCTCTCTCTCTCTCTCTCTCTCTCTCTCAGCTCTCTCAGCTCTCTCAGCTCTCTCAACAAAAACAACACAAAATTCTTATAGAATCTCAAATTCTCTGACATTTTTATTTCGTGTGGTTTCTAAATAAAGTAAATTTTATTTTACTTATTCTCTCTATTCTTATATAATATATATATCTTTTCCCTATTCTTAAGTATTGATTTCGAATTAACACAAATAGAGACTGTGTTTCCGTAGTTTCTCCTATTTTATGGTCCAATGAAAAGATTGTTTGATTAACAAATCAACAAATGAATAAAAAACTGTTTTAAATAAAATTCTCAGTTTTTTCTCAAAGTATAAAATTTCAATTTAGTTTATATTCTTTGATTTTTTAAATATTATTCTTATTATTCCTTACTCTTTATATAAATATTAGAATATTCTGCTATAGAATTGAGATATACTTTATTTTATTATATTTATAAAATAGATTTGTTGTTTGAATTTTCAATTCAACTCCAGTTTATATAATGTTTTATTTTTATTATATTATTATTATTTTCTTTGACTCGCATTTTGTTTTGTCTCATATTTAAGGCTAAATTCAAATGCAATCCTAAATCAAATATAAGTGATTTATTGCATAGAATTCTGTTTATTATTATTATTTGCTTCACTTCACCAGTCATTAGATTTAATCAATCAATTGAATACATTGTCCAACAAAAAGCTTAGATTTAATAAAATTATTACTCAATTCATTCATTCATTCTTATTGTTATCGAAATTATTGAACATATTTTGCGAACAAAACTGATATATAATATAACTCTTTTAGTCTTTGATAAATGTAGTCATTATTAATATGAGATTTGTATTGAATGACTTATTCCATATTCTTTAATAGTCTTCTACACTAATCTATGCAATGAATCAGATTTATATATTTATTTTCAGTAAATCTTTTTGTTCTTTCATTTGTTCCCAAAGATTATGAGATCATATATTTATTTGTATTTTACTCTTTTTTTTGTTTTGTTTTTCTTTCTGATGAGTTTTTTATTTCTTCTCATTTCGAGTAAATTATCTTTTATTCAATTTGAGACATAATTCATAACAACTAATCTATTGGTTATGAATTTGAGAAACATATTGTCTGTGAATACTAGAGACCAAAGCCCGTATCCGAAAGCACTTATAAGAACTTAATGTTTTGCATATATGAAATGTTTTTTTATTGATTTGTATCAACAATAGCAACACTATTACTATTAGTCAAATAGTGATTGAAAGAGATATAGACATATGCTTTCAAACCTTATTCATCTTCATTACAAGACAGGGAATATGTCTTCTTCTATAGAGAAGACCCATTGAAAAAATGACTCGAATATGTCGGTCGAGACGATTGTGTGGTTTAAGCGGAAAAAAAACAAAGAGTTATTTATTTATATATAAGGTTATATATTAGTCGTTGAGTTTCTGTGTCTTTATATTTGATTTATTTGTCGTTTGGTATACTATAGAAGACTTCCCTTTTTTATATATTGCCATCAAATGGTCAAAAGTTTGTGATTTAGCCTTTATTTGTAATCCTTGTGTCTCTTATATTGCGTTTTCTCTTAGTTGTGATGAGTCGTAACATATTGTACGACATATTAGTGTTGACGCACACGATATCTCTCTCGTCGAGTCACTCCATCAGAACATCAGAATTATTTACCTAATCGTCAAATATATATAGAATTTATATATCGAATGATTTGATCGGTGAGAAGCGGCTCTTCTTGTGCTCTGTGGCTCTCCCCTATGTTTTGCCTTTTCTATCTCTATCATTGATGAGAAACATTGATATATGTTGTACAGGAGTCTTAGCTCTCATCCCATCCCTCCCAGCAACTTAAGGTCTCATTTTTCGCCAAAACCGCTAAAATACGGTTTAATGCCTTCAGCGCAGATACATCTCTCAATCACATACTTTTAACATTAAACACATCTACTGTAGAGTTGAGGCAAATGTAAAGAGAAAGTTAGAGTTGGTATAGCTATAAGTTGTGTTCAATACGAGCAAATCGATCACAACAAGCATCACATCAGTGCACAGTTATATATCAGTATCGGTTGCCAACAACTCGTATGCCTTTCTTTAGCTTATCGTTACGTTTCTTACAGTTCTCTTACTCTTTCATTCTCTCTGATTCTGACTCACGCACAGCACCGACTGTGCTCTCTGTATATGCACTTCAATAATGGTTTGGCAATTATTTTTCCATTGGATTCTGCTTTTGCATAGAAGAAAACTTAGAATAAAATCGAAATAAAATACATTGAAACACATATACGTTATATCATTGAGTAGTATAACAGCAATACTTGTGCCGAACTATTAGTAGGCCATACATTTCGGTTTAATGACTTTTCAATGGCCAGGAATGGCTCTCTATTGTTTTATTTCACTTTTTGTTTTTTTATATATATTATTGTTTTATTGTGTACTCTTCAGTAGAAAAGTATAGAATGAAAAATACATCAGAGATTCGGTTGAGAATAATGCTTAAGCTATAAATCCATTGCAAACATAGAAATTTCTTCTTCTTCTTCTCATTGCATCTCTTTTTACAGTTGTATTTCAAAAAACTATATTTTATTTTATATAACATTTTGTAATGGTTTTGCTTAAATGTTTTCGCTGAGCGTTTCGTTTTGGTTCTAAAATATATTTAATGGTTAGCTCTGAAAAATATGCCACAAAAATGCTCTTTTAGTTTAACAAAAGCCAACAACTCATAAATGTTTGCAAATACTTTTGGTCTAACTATTGGTTTTTATTTCACTACACACTCTCTCCTCATCTCTTCTCTACTCTATTGGTGATCCTTATTATACGGTTTATCCCAATATTGTGTATACTATTTAAAGCGTTGGTCTGTTTTTATTTTTATGTCCGGTATTTAAGACCCCTTTATAATAGACATAAAACAGATCGTAATATAGTGTTGGGACCAATGAATGCAATGAAAATCCATAATATTATTTCTCTACACATTTACTCGTTTTAGTTGCAATAGAGAGGAGGAAAGCATTGATGCCCTCTCTCTCTCTCCTTTCTCTCTCTCCCTCTCCTTTCTCTTCTCTCTCCCCTCTCTATATATATTATACAGTTGTGGCGTAAAGTTCTTCCATAAACCATATAAATTGGTCGCTCTGTAGTCGTAGAGTAACTTATTTTGTTGATAAAGAATTAATTGTCTGCTCAGTACTGAACTTATTATAAGGAAAATAACAGCAATAGAGAAGGAAAGTGCAAAGAATGGAATGAAACGCCTATTTGTTGGACTGAAAATAGTTTTAGACTTCATTGCAGTCCCTAATAGTTAACTACAGTATGTGTTGTGTCCATTGCAGTGAATCGTAGGAAATATTGTTAGAAAAAGAAATCCAATGGAGAAAAACCAATGAAAGAAATGGATTTTTGTGTGAGAACAGAGAGGAAAGGGAGACAAATGAAGAGAAGACAAGTTTAAATAGAATAAAGAGAAGAAAATGTTATAAAAATTATTTTCTCTCACTCTTGGCTCACAATTATTGTTAGATCTGAGCAAAAGTTTAGGGCTTATACGTTGGTTTGTGTGAATCCCAGACTCGAATGGGTGGACACAAAGCAAATAATGAAAAATATAAGTAAAAAAGTCATATATTTTATTGTGAGTCAGTGTTTTGCTGGCGGTTCCAAAAGGCATATCTTATTCTTTAACCATTAGTTTTTCTACTATTGCACTGTTTGTAAACTATCATTAGGTTTGTGCCCATATTCTTCTGGATCAACCATTACATCATTTACTATTATCTCTTCTGTTCTCTTCCCTGTCTCGCAAAGTCTTGGGCAAAATCTTCTGGTGTTGTGTAAGCGTATGCCAGAACGCACTAACAGTGATGCCACACAATCATCAATCTTATCGCTCTTTTACTAAATGCTTTTAGCTTTGCCTTCAAATTGTCTCTACTGTACTGAACATCTAATACAAAATACTGCAGTTTCTTATACTAATGCAACACAAGCTTTAACTTTCGTCAGCTCAGCCGCCATTCACAACAGTGAATACCTGCCTGAATACCCATATCTATAAACCAGAGTCAACAGACACTGAGATTTTTGCTGATGGAATATATTTTATATATATATATTTTTAATGATTTATTATTATTTTTTTCGCTCCACTATTGCATCGAAGCGATGAAATTTGAATTAAAGAGATTTGTTTTTTATTTTCTTGTTATCAAACGTTGCGATTGCACTGATAGAGCGCAACACGATTTCCATTTGAGGCTAACGAACACTTTTGCACATTATATGAGCAAAGATTGACTTCTCCTCATCGCTCCTGTGCTAAGAAAATGAGTTGCATTTCAGTCATGTATTTCTAGTGAACTTTCAAATAGCAATGATATTATTAGTGTAGAGAATGTGTTGTGTTCTGCACTAAAAACTCTAATTTGATATCTCATCCACAATAGCATCGGCAGCACATGTGCATCAATGGATGGATGGATGAGTTTGAGACGTGTCATACAGACAGTGAGAGAGCAATCCTTGTTAAATATGCATGAGTTTCATGAGAAGCAAACGCTTTATGCTTCGGATGTGATCTCTTTCGCTCTTTCTCTGGCACTCTCTCTCCCATTCACTGATGCACTGATTCCTTCTCTTTTCATTCGGCTTTAAGTTATGTAATATATATATATTCTATATATCTATATAGAAAGAAAAGAGTATAATAAAAAAAATTGAAGTCTTCTTTCCATAGCAACACTTGCTTTCAATTCATTTTAAGCCCAGACTCTTAATTGATTGTTTTGCTCACAACATATCAAATTCAATGTTGGCTTAACATACACTTTCGCCCTCACCCTTCTGTCTACTCTAATCATATAAGGCATGAAATTTTTTTTATTATTCTTTTACTTTTCATTATTTTGGTGAAAATTTTTCTTCCGTTTCTCTTAACTTATTCATCCCATTCTCCCATTCATTCACTTCAGATTGTGATTCACATTCTGGAGGGAAAAATTCGAAGTCTTTTTTCTATTCAATAGCATCTGAAGTGTTATGAGAAGACAGTGTCTGTGCTGTTACTGAGATCTAGAAGTAGAGGATATGTGTATAATATGAAGAAGAAGTGGAGGAAAGACAGAGGAAAAAAGTTTTTAGACATTGATTTTATTTCTTCTCTCCCGCTCTGGGATTAGCACAAGGATTTGTTGGAGAAAAGGTGGCCTTTGGTTGTGTGCACTGCCATTGGCTTCACTTTTTTAGTTGTCTATTGAGAATTGGGATTCGTTTTAGGCTTTAGTGTTAAACACCTTTGCGCGTCATTATCTCTACCAAATACACTAAACATACACTACTGTACAATAGAGTATGTGCGCCCATAATGCCAGTGCCAGTCCAGGCAAAGCATTTAGTTTTAAAGCCAATTCGTTGCACAAAACCCAAACACAAATCGATTTATATAACTAAAGGTGAATAAGGAATATAACGAATATAACGCTCTCTCTCGCGATGAACATCAGTACAACGATTCAGAACCAAAACTTGCGAATACACACAATAATAATCATTTCAATAGTTTTTTCTTCTAATTTTTTTGTTTTGTTCAGTTCCGCACAAATTCTTATACAAAATATTTTTTAATATTCTATTTTCCGTTTATTTTTCTATATTTATTCTAACATTTTGTTTGACATATTTTTTTCATAACTCAATTGACAGTACAATAAAAGAATTATTATTATTCAGTCAATACTTAAGAATATAAGAATATATTTATAATACATTGTATTACAAGATATTAGATAAAAATTCTCATATAATTTGATTCTTATTCCAGAATAATATTTCTTTTTTTTGTATAAATTTATGAAAAACTGGTGTAAAATCTAAATAAAACGTATGAATCGAAAAAATGATATTTACATTTGCAATACATTATATATATTATTCAAACATAAAATACATTATTCTTGTGCTGAAGAAATTATTTTTAATATATTTGTTGAGTTTATATAAAATACGGTTACTTTTCTCCTGTTCTATATCTAAACATGCGATTCATTTAGATTTGTTGTGTTGTGTCTCTCTCTTTGTTGGATTTGTGCTCGCAATCAGAATAACTGTTTTAATGTTGATTTCGTGTAACAAATCATCTGTTTTTTCTCTGATTGTATTTTTTTTGTCTGTATATCAAATGCTAATTAGTCAGCGATGGGACCCGAGTTGTTGTGTGTGTGTGTCAGGGAATGGGAATGAATGAGATAGTGAGGGCTTATTTCGCGTGATTGCAAATCTGGATACTTAATAGGGGCAGATGTTTGCATACTTAATACAGTATTAATGGTTCTTTATGTCTATCTCACTGTTCCTAAACTAATTTTCTTCACTAATAAACACTTTTGCCGAACCACTACCTGATGCTCTCCTCTGCTCCTCTCATCTGATAATAATGGCATAAATTATATAACAAAACACTTGTGGAATAATAAATTTTTTTATCGCAAACTTTTCTTAAACACTTCATTATGTGTTCGCTAATTAACTAATTATTAGTTATTAATAATTTGTTGAATATTAATATTATAATAATGTGCTATAAATAATAGAAAAGTTTTTTCAACTGTTTTTTAATGAAATTTTTTGCTGAGATTTTATTTTATTCACTAAAATATTTTGTTGCCAAGCAATTAAACTATACTATGATATAGTGTATAGTTTTATAATACTATAACTGAACTGTTATATAGTTTTTGAGTTAACCTTTTTTTAATGATTATTTTGGAAAAATATCTCGTTTTCTCTATTATTCTTTCCCTCTCTTCTCAATAGTTCTCATTGGGATTCAAACAGAATTTATTTCATTGAATTTCTGAGAATCATGATTATAATGCACACTATCCTCTCTTTCCCCTCACTCGTATAAATCCCTCTCATGTCCTAACCCTCCAGTTTTAAGGCCTTTCTCTCTAAATCTTGATATTATAGTTAATTTTCAAATGCATAAAATGAAAAATGAATGCTATTATGAAATGGAGTGAATTAATCGATTGGAGAGACTATTTTCAAGTCCAACACATTATTCAGTAAACTATTTACAAGAATACAAAACTGTCTCTCCTTTTGTTTTTTTCTCCTTATTCTCAATGTTTTGTTATTTATTACATCTCTTTAACTGTTTTATAGCATAAAGTCTTCCGAATGTTCATTAAATTGAGTCCACTTTTGAAATTTAGTGCAGATTTGAGTTAACTTTTTCACATTTTTCTCTTTTAAAAAGATTTCTCAGACATCGATCACATGTAAGAAAAGAGAGTTTAAAAGAGAGAAAGTTTTCATTTCAGTTAAATAGCGGAGCAGAAGGTTTGATAACAAAATAACAGCAGTGAAGGAGAAAAATAATATTTTTTAGTTAAACACAATAAATGAAAGATCTTATGAACTCATTCCTCACTCGCATTACTATTGTATTGTATTGTATTGACCAGAAATTTCTTGAATCACAGAAATATATTATATAAGATCTATGTCTTCTCTAACTCTGTACTCAATACTGTTGGCAATGCTTTTCATTTTCCATTTTAGGCGTCAGCTGTTGTTATAATAATTATTGAAAAGTTTAAGTTTAGCTTTAGATTTAAGTGCGAACTGTGTGTTAGGGAAGAGAATGCGATTCAATGCCTCCACAATAGCCTCATAGCCTCTCAACAAATATAGCAAACGTTTTGATTGGACCGAATCAAAAATGTTTTTCTTATATTTCTTCTCTGGCCATAAAAAATCACATCTCATGTTCGAACGCATCACTCGAAATATATTTTTGTGCCGTTTCTAAAATATTTTTATATATATTTTTCTAAACGTTAGAATTTATTTCTAACACATTCTTTGCCATCTCTTCCATCCTCTCTGTCCTCTCTCTTTGTGACTCTTTTCTCATTGATAACAGACATATACGGCTAATAATGGCCAGAATGTGAATCGATTCAATTCATATGGCACTGGTATATACAGACTGGTGTTTGTCTGGTGTTGCGTCAGAACCAGTGCCAGTGGCACAAAGCTATTCACATATGGGGTTATATATGTATAATAAGTGATTCTCTCTCTCCTCTCCTCTCTCACGCCTAAACCGCTTATCATATCTTTTAACATTAGTTGTGCACAATTTGAGCCATAGTTGTGACCAAAACTTGATTGTGTTGTTCAGTAAATGTTTACTTTTAATAAAAAAAAGTTTTCGGTTCCATATCTTAACGTTTTATTATACTATTTCTATATTATTTGGTTTTATATGTATTTTTATTCTTGATATCTCATTCTGTATGAATTGAATGTGGAATATACAGAATCTCTGGTATATATACTGTAGAATATATGTGTATAATAGTGTGTGATATACTTGAAATAACTTGGTTTTTCGGTTGAGCTCATCATTTCAATGCATTGCTCTCATCATATCTGCAAATCTGATTCTTGTAGACTATGTTAGGTTTGAGGCTCTGGTAATCGAATCAATTAGTTGTTATTAGAGAAAATATGTGACATATTATCGCATAACAACATATTTTTGCTCATATAATAAGCACAACAATATCACATATCACACACATGTCTACACTTTTACAACTTTTCTATTTGCCATTATATCTGAGCGATCAATGAAGTAAATTGTTTTTTATTCATACTTTTTATTATTTTCACTTCAAAAATATGAAAAAA